>JALLAP010002092.1:0-10203 GCA_036939355.1 Thalassiosira profunda | reverse complement strand
CGGCGCGGGGGCAGACGATCTCGTTGTCGTCGAACCAAAACGAAGGAATGGAGAACCAGCCGCGGAAGCAGGGATGTTGCGGGGGAGGGCAATAAACGACAAATTCTTTGGGGGAGAATGGAGATGAGAGGAGAGTGATGTCGTGCTGGGATTGAAAGGTGCAGATTTGAGCGAAGTTGGGGGCCTTTGCATCCACCTTCAAGGCGTTCGAGCACATCTCTCCTGGAGCGATCCTCTCATCCGTTAGGGCTAGGTTGAGCTTTGTGTTTAGTTTGCGTAACAGATTGTTTTGGGAAAGAAGAGGGCTAGGACTGAGGCAGCTGGTGTTAAATCGCCCCCACTTATAGATGAGATGCACAATTCACCTCGGAATCGAGATACAAAGTCTTCCGTTGGTGCAGAGGAGGTCGTTTGTGACTGCAATAATATCCATAACAGCCCGAAGGCACTGTCTGCGCTGCTTGGTGGCATCCAAAAGTAACTCGACATCCTTGCCAGCCGAGATGCCTAGCGTCCTCCGCACTGTTTTCATACTCGCCCTCTCTTCGTTAGATGGTCGTCTTTTGATGCGTTGCTTCTCTAGGTATTCTCTTCCTTCGGACTGGGTTAAGGTAAGGATTAGGGTTGGGGTTAGGGTTAGGGTTAGGGTTAGGCCCACCTTCAAAATAGACCAGCCCCTTTGATCTCTGATCCAACCACGTCCACCAACCTCGCGACGCCATCCACCCACTCAGGAAAGCACGCTGAGGGAGCCGGTCGACTTCCGATGGCGGCACGGAGGCCTCTGGCGATGAGGAGGCGGGCCAATCTTTCGGCCCCTCGATCGGGGCGCAACGGCTCGGACAGGCCTTCGAGGTCCGCGGCCGCCTCCCTCGTCAAGAGCGAGGCCCACGGGCTGGTCCTCCTGCTGGCCGGGGGCATCCTCCTCTGGACAATCATGTGCCTCCACATCCATGTACAGCTGAGCGACCAGCGCTTCGGGAGGCTGCGCGGGCGGTTCATGGTGCGGGACGATTTGCAAAACCGTACGGCGGCGGTGGTGGCGGCGGCTCCCAGTGGCGGCGGCAACGCGCAACCACAGCATGCGCTTCCTTCGACGAGGGAGGGCCTGTCGGCGTGCCTCCTCGTGAACGACGAGAACCCCCGGCTGCCGGAGTGGATCGCCTATCATTACCACGTGTTGCCGCTCGGGGCGCTCACGGTGGCGGTCGATCCGGCGAGCCGCTCGTCGCCCGAGGACATATTGAATCGATGGCGGACGCACATGGGAGTGGACGCGCGGGTGTGGGAGGAGAAGCGGTACATGCCGTACGGAGGAGATGGGGCGTGCAACGCCAGCGATCCAAAGGTGAGCTGCAACTCTGTTTGCTTCCGTTCTGAAGTTGTGCGCAATTAATTGCATATCTTGTGCACAAAACGATTCTGACGCGAGCTGCATTTTGCATCAGGTGGACTGTCTGAAGGCCCACAGAAAGCGACAGCAGCACTTTATTCGAGCTTGTTTGAAGGACTTCAAACGCCGCAACAAAACCTGGGTCCTGCTGACTGACGTGGATGAGTACATTACCTTCAATTCGGTGCATCCCGACGATCCGCCAGCGCCTTTGGACGCCCCACCGGAAGGGGTGCCAATGCTGAGCAATTGGACATGGTTGGTGGAGGGATACACAGACGTGCACGGAAAGCGCACAGTGGAGACGAAAGTGAAGGGCACGCTGACCAATTTGCCACCGGAGGGGTTCCAGGGGCACAAAGATGGAGATTTCAAGAGGACGCTGCCGTTGGTGGCGAGCAAGGACGAAATCTTCTACGGTGCGTACGGGAGCGTGTTTACAGACAAGGGCAACAATCGATGGTTCCTGCGAGATGACTTTGCATTTCGAGACGCCATCGACATGACGCCCGAGGAAGCTGCGCGGCAGAAGATTCCGATCATTCTTGACTCTTTGGTCGAAGGGAACACGCTTCGGGGAAAGGTTGAGAGCGGGATACCGGTGGAGATGCCGACGAACTGGAGGGAGCCGCCGGTAAAAATCAATATGCGTACAGTGCACGGAGGGCACGTGATGAAGGACCTCAATGGAAAGCGCATCTACGTGAAGCGAGACACCTACCTCTGGCCTCCGCATCTGTCCACTTCACAATGGCTGGATATGCGGAAGAGGCTCCCCACAGTGGGTGACGGCACAACTATACTTGACGTTCTAAACTCCGAGATGCAGCTGTTGGGGGCAGAGTACGCCAACGAAACAGTCGGGCCGTGCCTGGCACTTCCCAGAGTGTACTATGGTTCCACAGAGAATCCAAATGATGCTTCTTGGAAGGACATGGCGCCGGATGGATTCAAAGATACTGATTTCGCCACGCTGCGGTATCGCTGGCACGCGTTGCCCGACGTCAGAATCAACAAATATCAGAAGACTCTTATCGACGTGAGCCGCATCTCGCGGGATCATCTGCGAGGCGAGGCGGAAAACATCCACACACCGGTCAAAGGATACTGCCGGACGACCCAGCCGCCCCGATACTCCACATCGCCCTTCCGGGTGAACCACTATCTCGATAGCTTTGAGGCGTATTCGTACCGCAACGACGCCCGGGCGGACAAGAGGCATTGCCGCAAGTGCTATGATGAGAAGGGGAAGGAGGCAGCAGCTCGAAGGGACGACGACATCCGACCGTGGCTGAAAGCAATTGTCGACAGCGTCGGTGAAGAGACGGCAAAGATGCTGCTGAAGGGCGCAGGCAACTTCGTGCGCCTTTCGTGAGGCTGAGGGACGATCGTTTGCATCTAGCAATGCATCTTTAGGAGAGATCAGGATGCTCGTTCATGTCATTTTCATTGTTATGCCTTTACGATACGGAATTCACGGGATTGCCTCACAGGCTCTCGTAGCCCTTCGGCGCTCTCTTGAAGAAGCTCGACGACGAGGACTGCGGCTGTTCCAGAGACCCCTGCCGCTCCGCCGCCTCCTGTCCGACCTTTTCGACCACAAGTTTCGCTGCCCTCGTGGCCTGGTGGTCGTCTCCCAAGCACTGCTGATATATCGCCAGGGCCTTCTGGTACTCGTCCTCCGCGCCGGCCAGGTCTCCGCGTTGGTAGTGAACATTTCCGATGCGCTTGTGGGCGCTCGCTACCTCCGGATGCAGGGGCCCCACCTCGCCGGTCTTGACGTCGAGCACCTCCGAGAACACGGCAATGGCTTCGTCGTACTCCTCCCTCTTCGCGTGGATCAGCGCGATGCTTTTCATCGTTGGGATCACGTCCGGGTGCTGGGTGCCGAAGGTCGCGCGGTTGATCCGCAGTGCCTCCTGGTAGTACTCCATCGCCCCGTCGAGTTTCTTCTCGATGTAATGCAGGCTGCCAATGCACACCAGCGTCGTCGCCACGGTTGGATCGTCCCTGCCCAGCGCGGCCTGGTAGATCTTGGCCGCGTTCATGTAGCACCGCATCGCCTCGTCCAGGTGCCCCTGGCGCTGGTGCACGCCGCCGATGTGATGCAAGACCTGGGCCACCTCCGGGTGGTCAGCAGTGCCGTACGTGCGCGTGGCCAGGTCGTACGCCTCCTGGTAGTGGCTCATCGCCTCCTCCATCCGCCCCATCTTCGAGAAGATGCCGCCAATCCGTGAGAGGATGCTCGTCACGGCCGGGCCGCTGCCCCGCTCGCCGAAGTTTCGCCTCATGATGTCGATGGCGTCCTGGAAGCACCCCATCGCCAAGTCGAGCTCGCCGCGCTTCGTGTGCACCATCCCCATGATCTTGAGGGTGCTCGCCGCCTCCTGCAGCGCGAGCCGGGATCTCCCTCCTTTGCTCGCTGCCCGGTAGATATTCAAGGCCGCGCCATACAGCCGCAGGGCGTCCTCGAGGTCGCCTCGGCGGTTCTGGACGTTGCCCATGCACGACAAGGCCGAGGCTACATCGCAGCACGGCCCGCCGTCGCCCCGCGCGCTTTCGTAAATGCGCTTGGCTTCCTGGAACCGTTCCATGGCCTCGTCGAGGCGGCCCTGCTCGGCCAGCACCGTGCCAATATTTTTCATCGTCCCAGCCACGTGGGGGTGGTCTGGCCCCAATGTCTCGCGGTACACCTCCAGCGCCTCTACGTACTTCTCCAATTCCTGGTCGACGTTCCTAAGCTTGTAGTGCAGCCCTCCCATCGCGATGAGGGTCGATGCGACACAAGGGCGGGCGTCCTGATCAAAGTCCGCGGCCGACCGCTTCCGTGGCGTCCCCGGAGGAAAGGGCTGCGCTGCGGCCTCCTTTCGGGCCGCCAGGGACGCCTCGTATACGCTCAGGGCGAGCTGCCATTCTTTTCTCCGGGCCTCGCGGTGGCGCGCGCTGGGACTGTTATCAGCCACTGGCTCGCTTGAAGTGGCGGCGCGGAGCTGCTCGTACTTGCGGATATAGTTGGCGTATTTCTTTTCGTGCTTGTCGGCATTCCGGCCACTGTAGGAGTCGATGGCGGCGCGGTACGCGTCAAGGGCGTCGGCCAGCTCGTGGTCCTCGCGAAGGCTTGGGTCGGTGGCGGACTGGCGTCTTGTCTGGCGGAGAGGAGGCAGAGCAGGAGTGCTCTGGGACTCGGTGTCGATGGTCACCTTCGCCCGGCGGCGCCTGTGGGTGTCGTTATTGCCCTTCTTGGACTTGTGCGAGTTGGTGGTCGAGCCGGACAGGGCGCTGCGCTCGTCAGCCCCATCCGACGCTCGGGACTCTTGTTCATTTCTAGTGTCCTCTTCTGACTCCGACTTCTTCCCGAACCCAATCCCCCGGAACAGCTCGTCCAACGCCTTCACGTCCTCGTTGATCTCCGACAATAACGTCTTGGGACCCTCCTTGAAGAAGACTCCGGCCGGTCCCATGCAGCTCGCGCTTGAGCTGAGCTGTTCCTCGATGTTTGACCTTAAAGCTTGGACCTTGGTCTTCTCGTCGTAGTACTGCATGGCCACCGCGTCCTCGCCTCTGAGAGAATGGACCTTGCCCAGATTCGACAGCGTGGCGATCATGTCGTCGAACGACTTGCGTTGGACCTCCACGGTCTGTTGGTCCGGAGTAGCGGTAGAGTCCTTGTGACTTGCAGCAACCGAGGCCAAGTAGGGCGACGACGAGGACGCCACCGAGGCCAAGCCACTGCCGTTCCGCGGCGTCCCCAACCCACTTGAAACCTGACTGCCGGTCATGCCGCTAATAAAGCTCTCCTCGCACGTCTCCGAAATCTCGATGCTCGGCAGCGAGGTCAGCGAGGCGCACACCACCGTCCGGTTCTCGGCGAGGCTGTCCTTAAAAGCTGAGGCGGCCTCGTCGTACTCCCCGTGGCGGACGTGGTATTCGCCCATCCGCAGGAGGGACGCGGCGAGTGCGCTGCGGGCCGCCTGGAAGTGGGAGTGGTGTTGTTGCAACTCCTTTAGTAGTACTTGATAATCTTGAGCCTTGGCCTTTGACCCGAGCGAGGACTTGGACCCGGCCGTGCTGTGCGTGGCGACGGTGGCGTCGTCTCCAGTTGCGGGGCGGCGAGGGGAGAGGTTGAGGCTCGGGGCGAGGTAGGACGCGAACATGGTGTTCATCGTGCCTGTGTCCGTTTTGTGGTTTGTGCCTGTTATGTGCCTCGTTTACCTTGATGCTGCAGCGGCGTCTAAGGTTGTGGGCGATGGAATGGGCTCTTGGGCGATGATTGTCGGCTCGTTGCGTCGCAGAAGCTTCCTCTTTCCCCGTCAATGCCCCATTTCGGCGGTCGCCATCGGCGGATCGGACGAGAGGCCTCGCTACTGGCGAGATGAAATCGCAAAAAAGAAGGTTGATGTGACAAAATCTGCGACGATGTGACAGTCATTTACTCTATTGTACGTAGGAACTAGTACCTTTACGTTCGCTCAAACCGTTTTGGTAGAGATGTGGACTGAAATCGGCGAAATCAACTTGCTCCGGGGGGGATGAGAGGGGCTCTCTCTCCGCAAAACAGCGATTTGCACGAGGAAATGCGGCGACGACGGCCTCCGCAACGGCTCAACGCCAGATGGTTCCCAACGCGATGGCTGCTTTTCGAGGGGTGGGACACGATGGAATGCGACGCACATGATGGCGTGCTATGAGGTGATTTGCAAAGGAGGCACCTGCCTCGACAAGTACAAACCCGACCAGATCAGAGTGCATCGCCAAGGCTTCCTCGTCGTCGCCCTCCTCTCGCCCTGGCCTCCCTCCCGAACGCCACGGATGGTCGCCGCGCCGAGCCCAACAGCAACAACCGGGCCCGCCGACAACCCCGGCGTCGACGGGAGCATCTGCTTCCTCTCGACGCGGCGGCCCCGACGATGTGAACGACGTTGATTCCCCGGGGCTGGGGCGCCGTACCTACCGGCTGTTCGAGCCGAAGCGCGACGGACGACCTGACCACGTACTAGTACCCCGGCCGGATTAGCGTCCCCGGCGATTTGTACGGGGCCCGGCGTTCGGTGTCCCCCAAGCCGGTGTACGAGAGCGACGACTCGAACGACGCCCCCAAGAAGAAGAGGCCGAAGAAGAGCATCAGCCACTACGTCAAGAAGCGCGAGTCGGAGGAGAAGATGAAGGATGACGAGGTTGCTGACAGCTCCCCTGCCAGTGTCATCTCGCCGGCTGCATCCTCTGAGAAGGACGAGGATCTCGACATGGACTTTGGAGACACTCTGTCCCCTATTGCCAAAACCAACGATTCTCCTGCTCTTGCGCATTCGTCGAGGAAGAAGCGAGCCACATCTGGCTCATCTAAGCGGACCAAATCCAAGGCCTCCTCTGGGAAGAAGCGCCGAGCCGATAGTATCGACGTGTTCGATGACTTTGCTTCGCCCGAGGGCAGCGGGGGCAAGCGGGCCAAGTCCGCTAAGCGGTCGAAGGCCACGCCTGTGTCTGTTCCTAAGGAAGTGAGACTTCCTAAGGATGTGACCAACGACTCGGCCGGATCGGGCGCAGCGTCCTCCCAAAAGAAACGTTCGTCGAAGAAGAAGGCGGCCTCGGCGAAGAAGGACGAGAGTTTCGATTTCTCTGATTCTCCTGTCAAGCCGAAGTCGAACTCGAATGGCCGTAGGAAGAAGTCTGCGTCGGCGAAGAAGGCTGCCCCGGCGCGGAAGGCGCCCGCCAAGGCCAAGATCTCGATTGGCGGCGTGGCGAAGAAGGCCAAGGTGACGGTGGCCTCTTCTCGCCGCAAGAAGAGCTCTCCTGCGGAGACGTCGCCGATGGTCTCGGAGAGCAGCTCCCGCCGCGCCTCCGGCTCCCGCCGCCGGCGTCCCATGGTTTGAGGCGGTGAAGTTGGAAGAAGGGGAAGGGTTGGTGCAGATACCATCCTGCGTTTTGTGGACGTGAGGTAGCAGGCTGGTTATGGGGGGAGGGGTACCTTTACGAGATATGAGTCCGTTTGGTTTCATTGTTATGGACGAAACGCAGACTCCTCTCGATGCATATTACTATGGATGTTGTTGTAGGGTCGGGTGCTTTAGAGGAGAGAGCGAAGTAATCGGCGTTACTAAGATTTGCAAAGACTTGTACACTGCGAGCACTCATGACTTTGCCTTTGATTCCTCCAAAGCAGAAGAAGCAGACTTCTTGTCTTGCTTGACCACTTGGCCTCTCTAGATAAGATGAGCATTCCGGATGGTTGCAATTCTCTCCAAGGCTCCAGCATCATCAACTCTTCATATCTATCTATCAATGTGCTCTTCAACTCCCCCTGAAGCAAAGTGCATGCTGCCAACAGACAGGTACAGTTTGTATGAGGAGCTGCAGCTGACTCCACACCACACTCAGACACTGCTTTGGGTTGCAACTAATTTCGTCGAAACGAACCCCACATGCTTCCTGCCGTGGCCTTTTGCGGCTGTTGCTGCGTCCCCGCGTCCATCGGTTGTTGTTGCTGTCCCTGCTGCTCCTGCAACCTCCTCTCCCGCTCGGCGTCCGCCTTCATCGCTGCACGAATCTCGCGCCGCGCTCCCTCAGGGATTTTGCCCGCATCTTCATCTTCAAAAAGGCCCCGCAGCTTGTCTCTGTCTGCGACGAAGGGGAGGTAGAGGGTGGCAAAGCCGAGGGCCCCGACGGTGGCTGTCGCGGCGAGGGCCACGAGCTTACGGCCGTCGGTTCGCGGCATGGTTCACTGAGAGAGTGCAGAGTGCAGAGTGCACCTGAACCTACTCGTTGATATAAGGAGTAGTTATCTACCATTTTGGAAGAGCAGCGGTGAGAGGACCTTGAGCAGCAACGTTTCGTTCCATCAATTGAGTCTATACTTGCTATGTCTCTACTCCGTCCTACATCATTGCTGCTCCACCGAACCCACGCTGGGAATCGCTCCTGCACCCACCAAGCCACCGCCCGCTCCTCCCAAGCCGATCCCCCCGCCCATCGCCAAGCGAGGCCCTCCCATTCCGGCATCCCCAGAAGGCATTCCCCCGCCCGGCGCCGGTCCCTCCACCGCCGGGCCCACAACCGCCAGCAGCTGGCTCAGCCACTTCTTCACCGTCACGTCGTCCCTCAGTGCGTTCGCGAAAGTGTTGTCCCGCAAGCTCGATGGAAGGGCCTGCTTCAACGCGTCACGCGCCCGCTGGTTGTCCGAAAGGCGGAGGTAGCACCTGACAATGTGCTTCAGCAGCCGCACCGACGGACCGTGAACCAGCATCCCAACCATGTTGTTCAGCACGGTCGACACCGCGTAGAACCGCTCGGCCGTGGCGCAGACGTACCCCAACCCCACGTCGTCCAATAGAATCTTCTGCACGATGAACGTCGCGACTGTCTTGGACAATTCACTCCCCGCCTCCATGATGCGCAAACACAGCGGGATGATCTCCGTCTGCAACAAGAAGTTGATGACGTCGGCGTCATCCATCTTGACCAACGCCCCGATGACCCCCAGCGACGTGAGGCGCAGATACTCGAAGGGGCGGGATTTGCTCTGGGTGTTCAGGAACGGGTACAGGTACAACGGGACGTGGGCGTTGAGGAACAGTCCCCGCGTGTCGGGGTGGGAGGCCACGCACTGCAAGAGGGCCAGGGCGTTGCAGACCCGGTTGCTCGCGTGGGCCGTGAGAGTGGGGGGCGTGAGGAGGGGATAGATGCTCACAATTTCCTGGAGGAGAGCCGCCACGGTGCCCACCGTGTGCCAGAGGATGGGGGCCAAATCGGGAAAGCTCTCCCGCTTCTTGGACAGCTCCAACAGCACCCCCTCGCGCTGGTCGTGGTTCACCAGCTGCAACACCAGGAGGTGCAGCTCGTCGACCGAGCCCGGGGCAGGATTGCCCGAAGATGGTGCATTCGTCGGCGCCGGTCCCACCGCAGTGGCGTTCATCATGCCTCCCAAATTTCCCCCGGCCAGATTAATGTTGGGATTGCCAATGGCGCCCCCGCCAATCACGGTGCCCCCCATGCCCCCGCTCCCCAGGGGGGCCCCCTGCAGCGGCTGCTGCTGCTGCTGCTGCAATCCCAGCGACATGTCCCCGGGNCAGGCCCGCAATGTTCACCCCCTGCAGCGGCTGCTGCTGCTGCTGCTGCAATCCCAGCGACATGTCCCCGGGGGAGTTACTGGAGGCCTGCAACAGGCGGGAGCCCGCCGGGGCGCCGCCGCCGCCGCCGATGGCCCCGAGGGTGGCGCCTCCGATGGAGCCCAGGGGGGCACCGCCGGGGGAGGAGGGGGCGAAGGCCATGTTGTTGATGCCCCCGAGGTTGCCCCCGCTGGAGACGCTGCCGGCGTCGTTCGACATTTTTCCCCGGTATTTGAGCCGATCGATGTCCACGCCGCCGGATAATGCCTCTCTGTGGAGCACGGAGGGCCTCAGCAATTATTCGACAGTCCTCTGCCCCGACGCCTGACGAACGCAAAAAATAATGGTAATGGCCGAGTGCACAAGATGTGTTCTAGCGCCTCTCTCGGCCCCAAATTGCGCCCAACTCGAGATCCGCGCCGCACACGGATGGAGCTCGAAGAGCGACGGCAGTGGCGCTTTTGTTGGCAGTTCGAGGTGGCGGAGTGGGCGTAGGACAGGTGGGGGCGGGAGGGGCTGGCTTGTGGTTTGTGGTTGAAAAGGTTGAAAGATTATCCTGTGCTGTTGTGTAATTTCCTTGGTTGGAAGTTGAGCGGGTGAGCCGTGAATTGTCACTTGTCACATGAATTTGGCTCGGGTGTGATTTAGTCTCCTTTTTGGTGCCAAGTGCGCTTCTTCTGCCTCGAGGATTGCAAAGTGATGAGTGCT
>JALLAP010002091.1:0-12831 GCA_036939355.1 Thalassiosira profunda | reverse complement strand
CCCATGTCAGAGGCCAAACGAGGTGATGCTCGAGAAACACAATCCGTACCTGTTGATGGCGATGAGAAAACACCAGAACGAAAGAGTGACGAAGAGGAAGGCATCATAGTGGGGGCTCCATCAACTGTCAATGCTGACGAAGCGGTCGACGCGAATGCTTGCGATTCGGCCCAGAGCAGATTCGAGGGCCGTCTGATGCAAAAGTTGAGCAGCAGTGCGGGAGGGAGTAGTGTGGAGCAAAGCACCAATGCTAAGGGATCGTCTCTTGGTGGATCCATTCCCGAAGACGCGAGCGATGATCTTGAAGAAGCCGAGGTGGGAGATATGGACGCTCGAGACTCAGCACAGAGCCGGTTCGAGGATCGCCTGATGCGAAAGATGAGCAGCAGTGCAGAGCGGGGGAGTGCAGTGCCCGATCGCAGCCCCCGGCCAGCATCTCTTGGTGGCTCCGTATCTGAACAGCGTGGGATATCAGCTGGCAGCCGCGATGCAGCGTCTTTTGGGGACTCCATGTCAGCAGAACAGCGTGGGACGTCAGCTGGCAGCCTCGAAGGCGAGGAGCTAAGCACAAATCCCCAAAACGAAAGCTTCAGCAGATTTGAGCGTCGCCTGCGACGAAAGTTGACGGGCAGCGCCGGAGGGGCGGCCAAAGTATCCCCGGCTCTCGAAACTGATTCCGAGTCGTCGGAGAAGGACAGTGTGACACGTGAGCATATTGGAGCAAAGGATGATGGAAGTAAGGAGCCACAGGATGCGGCATTCAGTCGATTCGAGCGTCGGCTGCGGCGGAAAGTGAATGCGTGATTTGTCTTTGGGAGCATTTGTTGATACCCCTAGGAATGTTGTTAGGCCAAGCTCAGTACGTCTTGAACCAATCATCGTCCTCGTCGTCAAACCTAGGATTGTTCCGCCCTCGCCTCCGCCGCAGTCCGCCTCCGCCGCGGTCCGCCTCCGCCATAGCTATCGTCGCCGTCCCCGTCGCATATCTCCGATTTGGCCTTCCATACGTACTTAGATCGATACGTACCATAGGTACTTTCACTTGGCTTGACGTCTTGTCTTGGCTTGACACCACTCTTCCTTCTTCTCGCTCCCTTCGACGATGGTGCCGGCCCTTTGCCAACCCCCAGCCGAGAGGCACGGCTCATTATCTCTGACCATGGCGGCGGCGACAGCGCCCTCTCGTCGATGGCGTGGCGGCGGCATCGGCGCCGCAGTGTCCATCCTGGCTCTCTCTTCGGCCGTCGTGGCGGCGAGAGCGAGGACGTTTGCCTTCTGCCCCGGCCGCCAAAGCGATGCTAGGAGCACAAGACGTGGGCAGAGGAAGAAGTGTAGTCGCTCGTTCGCGCTCGGGGCGTCCCTCCAGACTCCCACTCCCACGGAATCGTCGTCGACTGCATCGTCGTCGACCGCGAAGCGGCCTTCGCTGCACACAATTCCCTCCAATGTGATCCCTTTCCCGCCAGCAGACGACGTCCGTCGTCTGCACTCTCACGTCCTCGCGGTGGAGGACATGGGTCCAGCGCTCAAATTCAGCAAGAATGGCAAGCTGAAGGTGCTCAACCTCACCGGCCTCCACCATTTGGCCGTCATTATCCTCACAATGCCGCTTTGGATGATGGCCATGGAAACGCTCCATAGACTCGGAGACGCCATCGAAGGATTCGACGATCATCGAGCAAAGTTTGACTACAGCGGAAAGGTCTGGTGCCGGACGTATCTGCGACTGACGGATTGCTACCCCGAAATCGCCGGAGACGTCGACAGATTGAAGGCCGACGCGGGCAACGGCGCGTGCCTCTTCGTGGCCAACCACGCGTCCTTTTTAGACATAGCCGTGTTATGCTGTGCTGTCGACCCCGTCTTCAAATTCATCGCGAAGGACAGCCTGAAGAACTTTCCGGGCGTTGGTATGCAACTCATGGGAGGAGGCCACGTATTGATCGATCGCAGCAACAAGCGCTCGCAGCTTCGGTCGTTCAAAGATGCGGTGAACTACCTCAAAGAGGGCGTACCCATAATGGCCTTTCCGGAGGGAGCGCGAAGTCCCGATGGCCGACTCATGGACTTCAAGGGCGGAATCTTCTCCATGGCCGTCAAGGCCGGCGTGCCCATCGTGCCGTTGAGCCTGGCCAACACCCACGCCGTCATGCCGAGCGAGGGATTGGTGCCGGTGCAGAGCGGAAAGGGCAAGCTGCGTGTGTTTGTCCACGAGGCGATTGGGGTAGAGGGCAAGTCGGAGGAAGAGATTGCCGCGGAGGTGCGGGCGGCGCTGTTGAGCGAATTGCCACCGGACCAGCATCCATTGGAAGAACCGTGATAGATAGACGAGGTGTTTGGCAGTTGTGGTCTGACGGTTGGGGCAGAGCGAAGTCATCCCTCTTGGTTTGATACGCCTGGACAATGGAGCGTTCGGAGCCGCCGTGTCTGGTGATTCGATGATGTCATACCGCCTGATAGATTGATGTGATGATGGTTTGCATTAGATGGTTTTGACCTTAATAGAACATAGAAGCAATTCCACTCATGTCTGACTGAGACATGCATGATTGATTTTGGCGCGCAGCTCCTCTTTACGATACCTCTGCCTGAAAATTTCAGGGATACCAGGTGAGTTATGTAGTCAAGTCTCATAACACACAACTTCATTTCCACCGAACGCATCATGGCGTCGAGCGAAGGAAGCCGGGAGGTCGAGGCCGCGAAGAGGCGCCTCGCCGCGGCCGAGGCCCGGGCGGCGGCGGACGCCAAGGCGGTGGAATCTGCCAAAGGAGCCGAGGAGTCGGCGAGGAAGATGGCCGAGATGGCCAAGCAGAATTCCGAGGCAGCTGCATCAAAGGCAGAGGCGGCAAGGTTGAAAGCAGAGGCAGCAGCGGAGGCGCTGAAGGTTGCCAGGGAGGAGGAGAAGTCTGCCAAGGAAATGTCAGAGATGAGCGAGAAGAACGCCGTTGTTGCCACCAAGAACCGGGAGGGTGTCCAGGCGCAGGTGAAGGTGTCCAAACAAGAGGTGCAGGAGGCTCAGAAGAGCTTGAAAGAGGCGGAGGCGAGGTGGGAGGTAATCGCCATCAATGATTCCGAAGAATCCGAGAACGAGGGTAAAAAGAAGTCCATCAAGAAGGAAGAGGGTGCCGACGTAAAGGCGCAGGATACGGACACCGAGTCCAACGATAAGCAGGCGCAAACCAAGAGGTTCTGTGACGGTGGGGTTTGGGGAACCTACGTTGGGGAGCTCGATGCAAATGGTAAACGTCACGGCAAGGGAAATATGAAGTGGGATGATGGTGATGTGAACGTTGGACAGTGGGAAGATGGCGACCGGAATGGACCAAGCACGTACTATTGGAATAACGGCGGGGCGGAGATTGGCAGCTACAAACATGGCAAAGCCACCGGAGATTGGTTGCGCTGGAGCAAGGACCGCAAGAATGCCTGGCTGTTCAAGGATGGAGAAGATAAGAAGCGCAAGATTTCTCTGAAGAAGGCAAAAGAGATGGCCATTCAAATGGGATTCGATGGAGTGCCACCAGCGATGGAGAAGTGATCCTAAAGGCTCGAGAGCTCAAATTAAGCTGCGCCCGTGCTGGCTAGCGTGTAATCGTTATATTATGAAGACATCTTAAAACGTGTGAGCGCCAAGTCGACGTGCCCCGTCCCCTACCCAGCGAGCGACCCAGGGGGGTCGCAGCCGCCCCTCTTTGTGTTTGCCGTGGCCCTCGGGCCAACCTTATTCGCTCTTGCTGTAGCAGCAGTGCCATTGTTCGACGAGGAGGTCCCGGGGTGGACCATTCTCTTCCATCCGGCTCGCATCTTCTGCCTCATCCGATTGCGCTGCGAATTGCCCTGCGGATGGCTGCTACCCGCAGCCGGGGTCACCGGAGGGGGAGGCGGCGGCCGCGGCTGGCGTTTCGGGAGGATCACCTCGAATCCCTCCCCTTTGTTGCTTTGCGACTGAGCCCTCTGCGCAGTGGCATTCTTTGAGCGGAGGGGGTACGCATCCGCTATCGGATGAGCGACAGCACCAGGAGGCGTCGGGAATCCCACTCGCTTCGAGCCCTTCCGCGTGAACGAGTGATGCACCCCCACATAGTTCAAGAAGGCGTTCGCGTCCTTCTGGTCATCTGCGTCGTCCGAAAAGGTACGCAGCGGGGCCACCTCGAACGCCTCGAAAATGGAGCTGTGCTGCGACGTGTTGTCGGGTGTGACCATATTTCGGCGGATGCTGCGGCTCGAGTTGAAGGAGGCCGGGATTTTCGGCTGCTGTTTGGTACTGAGGTTTTCAGCTTGCAGAGTCGAAGAGCTCGTTGCCAGGAACAATGCCCTGGTGGAAGCGTTGCTGTTGGAATCCCGCCGGGTCGTGACGACGGGTTGAACTCCAAACTGCTTCTTTCCCGAAGAATGGGGAATCACCGGGTCCATCGATCTTTGCTTGCGGACTGGTTGGGCAGCTGGCTTGCTGCCATACGAACGGGCCTTTCCCAAAGATGGCGGACCGACCACTTCCACTGCATTCGATGGCCGGACAGGCTTGTTCTGCCTTTGCATCTGACGCGGCTTCATTGCAGTCGCCGAGCCCACAAAAGCCGATCTTGATCTCTGCATTTCTGGTCCCTTGGGGAGAGGTTCTACCGGCGCTCTGGCTGCGACCCGCTTCGGCTCGCTCCGGACTCGGTTGACTTGGATTTGGACAGCCTTGGTGCCGCTTCCAACCATGTTGTCGCCGCTGGTTGGAGGCTTGCCGGTTGGAGGCTTGGGAGGAGCAGAAGGAGTTCGGGCAACAGCCGGCGGGAACGCAGGTACCTTTTGCCTGTTGGAGTTCCGAAGCTCTTCGTCAATCTTTGCAATGGCAGCGGCCGCGGCCTTGTAATGTTCCTGTTTGGTGTTGCGCGGTGGATCTACCTTCGCCTCATTCACATTCACCCGCCTCGCTGGCGATGATGCTGTTGCCGGACGTTGGCCCTGATTTGCGACAGGAGGCGCAGCATCGTCCACCATATCTTCCGGAAGGTAAATCCGATTGCGAGGGACGGACACATTGCCTTTTGGCGTCCTCGCAAGCCCCGCTACCGAGCCATTGTAAGTATTCTGCATCGAGCTTGGCGAGCTCCGACACGACTCTGGAGACGCCTTCGCTGCCAACACGCCGTCCGTCGCTCGCACACCCGGATGCGTCCGGTGGAAGATCATCGTCGGCACGCCCACATTGCCAATTTGGCTCCTCTCGCTGTCGCGGGTGAGAAGCGATCCCAGCTCGGACGTGGCGACCGAATCTCCACAGTGCTTCCGGTGAACGCCGCCACTGATGCCCAGCAGTTTCTCCTCCAGCCGCGATTTCGTCAGCTCCTGCCCCCTCGGCACTTGATGAGGGTGATAATTCTGCCTCGTCTGACGATGCAGAGGAGGGACGCCCCCACGCGCTCGCACCGGTGCCCTCCTCTGAACTGCGGGAGGGCCATGGCTCATCTGATAGCGAGCCGGCATGTAGCCAGGCGAAGGATGGGAAGCAAGCGCTCTCGAAGGCTTGGGACTCGCCTTGGTGCTTTGGTGCGGCGGCGTTGGAACCCTTCGGGCGGGTCCGTATCCCCCAGCGGCTCGATCTGCCGCCGGCGTCGTCACCGGACTCTGCTGCTTCTTTGGGCGGACGGCAGTATCCTCCTCGCTCTCGCCTCCGACTGCCTTCTTTCCGGCCCGCTGGATGATGTCCTTGAAGTCCCGCAGCATTTGCACGTAGTCGCTCTCCTCCTCCTCCCCGTCCTCCACACTTTCATCGTCGTCCTCGCTCAGGCGCTCGAAGCTCTCCTCCTCCCGAATGCTGCCCAAGATACTGCCCAACTGGGACTCGTCGTTCACCGCACGGTCGCTCGCCAGGCTATACAGCGGATTGTGCGAGCTGTCGTCGTCGCCAAAGTGATCTTGAAAGGTCTCAGCCGTGAGTGACGAGATGGTGAGGAGGTTCAGCCTTCCGGCAATGGTGGACGCCCGTTGGGCCCTGGAAGGGGGCAGCTGCTTGGAGTCGTACAGCTCGTTGTCGTTGACGCCGTTGGAGGAGTGCCAAGCGAGAGAGTGGCCCTTTCGCTTCTCCCGGTAGGTCATTTTCATCGTGTCGGGATCAATATGATCCTCAGCAAAAGAACCGTCGGGCGGATCTTCCTTCTTCTCTTCGAAGGGCTCGAGGAGGCTTCGTTGCAAGGCAGGTGGCGTGGGAGGGCTGTCGGGCTCGTCCAGGGCAGAGTCCAGCGGACTCCTGCTTTCCCGGCGGGCAGACCGGTGGGGCGAATCGCCACTGGCAGGGCTACCTTGCGCACCGTAGCCCGACTCCCCCTCGCTCGATCCCTCGCCGCTCGACGCACCCCCGCTCGAACCATCGTCGCTCGATCGATCGCTCCCGCTGCAGGCGGTGTAATCGCTGCTCTGGTCGTCGTCGACGATCTCCCGACTCTCCTCCTCGTCGTCCTCGTGCGCCGACTCCTGGATCGAGTGCACGCTCGGGTACGACACGTGCGATCGGTGCGCGCCCGCCATCCTCCGCGATCGCGCCGTGTTTCCTCGCAGCGGCGTGGTGTCGTGCTGCCGAATTTTGGCCCTGTCCTTTGGAGACAGGAAGGTGCTCGCGGGGGGAAGGGCCCGGTCCGCGGCATCGAGCCGTGCTCTTTGCAGCGTTTGGGAGACCGCCGGGTCCGCTTTCCATTCGTTCGACAGGGCCTGGTCGCCCCAATTTCCAGCGTTCCATCCATTGTCGACGAAGAACACGTCCGAGCTCTCCCCCTCGCCGTCGTGGCAGCCGTGGATGAGGCGGTCGCTGAATTGATCGAAGAAGTTCGACAGGTCCTTCTTGGCGCCAGTCCCATTGATCTCGGCAGGCTCTTTGGGAAACAGAGATCGTTTGAAAGTGAGCAAATTCAATTCTTCGATTTTGAAAATTTGAAATTCAATTTGAAAAATCAAATGGTCGTTTGAAAATTCAAACGGTCTTTGGAAAATTCAATTTAAATTTCCAAATTGGATTTTGAAAATTCAAATTCGAATTTCCAAATGGTCAAAATTTTCAAACGACCATTTGATTTTTCAAACGGTTCAAATTTGAAATGTCGCCCCAAACNTCCAAATGGTCAAAATTTTCAAACGACCATTTGATTTTTCAAACGGTTCAAATTTGAAATGTCGCCCCAAACCTCCGCAAAACGTATCATCCCACTCACCGTGATTGCCCTTTGGAAAGCCAAGGCTGTCTCTGTTGCTGGGCGCCGCGGCCGGTGCCGGGCGCGACGGAGGCTCGCGCGGAGGCACGGCGGGCGCGAGGTCGGAGCTCGCCTCGCTCAGGATGGAATGGGCGAAGACGGAGGGGTCGTCGTACTCCTCCGACGGCGACGGGAACAGCATCAAGTTGGAGATGGCCGTGACTGCAGTGCCGTGCGGCATGCGATTCGATCGCAGGGGCGTCACGGTCGGCGGGGCCGTTCCCTCCGCCGAGCGGTCGAGCGGGGGGAATGGCGCGACGTCGAACGGCGCCTCCTCCGCGGGCAGCGGGTGCCGCGGGTCGAAGTGCGCGTCGGGCGCGGCTGGCGCCCCGTGGTCGCCGTCGCCCCACCCCCGCCCTTCGATGCTCACACTGTCCGTACCATCTCCGTCGCCACCGCTAGCTGCGGCGTCCATGAAGAATTCCATCATGTCGTCCATCGCCTGCGCGATTTCGGCATTCTGCCGGACGCACTCCGTCTCCACCGAGGGCGCGACCGAGGGGGCAGCGCTGGCCACGCTTTGTGTACTCGCGCCTGCGGGAGCGCCGCCCTGGGAACCCGTGCCGCGCCAGCGGGAACCGCGGGAGCCCCGGCTGCGGTGGGAGCGGACCGAGTTTGCGGCCGAGTCGAAGCTCCGCGCGGGGCCGATCGCGGAGGGTTCCGTCTGGGAGGGCGGGGCGTCGAGGTTTGGTTGGGGGGCGGAGTCGTCGTCCCACGAGACGGTGCGCGCGACGCCGCCGGGGGGCGATGCCGCGGCGCGATTCTGAAAGACGGCGGCGGCCCGCGGGCGGTTGGGGCTTCCGCCGGCCGAGCCGCCGTGCTCGCCGTCCTGCGAGACCCTCATATTGATCACTTGATCTTCGCGACGGCCCGGGCTTCGGTAAATGGCCTGGACGTTCCTCAGGTCGAGGTCCGCACCGTCGTCCCTCAGGACCTCTCTTACGGTCGGCGCCTTCCCGGTGGCCGTTTTCTCCGCGACCGCGGCCCCCTCCCCGCCAGTATCCACCCGCGACGGATTGCCTCCACTGAAAATCTGCCTTCGGACGTCCCGCAATCCGGCCGCGCCAAAGGGCGTCGCCCCCGCCGCCGCATCGGCCGAGTGGTCCGAGCGCACGGGCGACGCCAGCGGACGCGCGCCGGAGGGAAGGCGCATTACAGTAGTGTCGGCGATGCTGGTGGGCGACGGTCCCAGGGGCGGCTTGTTAGCGCCTCGGGCGGGGAGGGCGCGCGCCGAGGGGTGGGTGCGGCGGTACACCCCCCGCGTGGACAGAGGCGCCTGCTGGGTGGATCTCGTCCGCGCCGCCTCCGGCGGGGCGTTGTCCACGAGCCCCGCCATGACCAGCCCCCGCGTCGCTCCGATGATTTCGTTGGACGCTCGACTTCCCTCCAATCGTCGGCGCTGCGGCGCACTCTGCTTCGTCCGTTCGCCTCGTTGTTGGGGGGGCGGCTCCACCTCGTCCGGAGCGAACTCCGGCCGCCCCTCCTCTTGCGGAGCCGAGGTGGGCGCCGCGGCATCGGTGGGCTCGGTGGGGGCCGCCACTTGCTCATGCGACTGCCGCGACGGCAGACCCCCCTCCCAGAGCGTCCGCTTTGGTGAGGCGCCGGCGCGGAAGGGGTCGCCCCCCTCCAAGGAGGAGAGGGTGACATCCGCCATAGCCCAGGTGCCGGAGTCGTCGTCGACGCCACTCTCCCCGACAGAGTCCGCGCCATTCGCCGTCGCATTCTTCGGCTTCGCCTCCTCTTCGCTTGACCAAACCTCCCGCGAACTTGGCCTCGGCGGCTCCAGCACCTGCCGCTGCCGCGCGGCAATCTGTCCCTGCCACGCCGACCGCCCCCCCTTCCGCCGGGCCAGCTGCGCCGCGCTCATCTCGTCCGTGAGGACCGAGTGGTTCGTCGCGACCGATCCCGGCTCCCGTCCCGGACGCTGCCCCGGTTTTGTTATCCCCTGACGTAACTGGAGCTGCTCCTGCCGGCGGTGCCACGCGTCGAGGCTCCCCGTCGTGGACGGCGGCCTTGCCCTCGGCCTTGCCGTCGATGTCATGGACGGCGGCGCCTCCGGCGAACCCTCCGACGACTGCGGCCGGGCCGAGCGCTTGGAGTGGATGTCGGGCGGCTTGCCGTAATGCGGAGAGCGGGGCGGCGCGGGCCCCGCGGGCGGGGGGCGGGCGCGTCCCTTCGTGTTGGCCGGGGTTCCCAGGGCGGCGGGCACCCCGTCCGTTTCGGCCGGAGCGGCGGCCGGGGGCTCCAGCGGCCGCTTCCCCGCTTTGTGTGAAGGCGGCGACGCGGGCAGCGGCTCCCTCTGGCGGCGGGATTGGGCCTTCTCGTTCGACTCCGTCAACGCGAGGCCCCGCCGCGGGCTCCGCTTCTGGACGATCGCCCGGGCCCGCCGCCGCGCGGGGGAGACTGGGTTGCTCTCCCGCGGCTCCTCGGGGGACAGGGACACCAAGATCATGTCGTCCCCGTCGTTCGGCCCCTCCGCTGCGTCGCTGGCGTCGAGCGCTCCCCAGAAGCCGTTCTTCCGCAGCGGCGTCGTTTGCGGAGACATTTCTCCCACCGAAGCCTCTAGTGAAGTCTCGGCCTCGAGGCTGTCGTGCGGGGCGATGGGCGACAATTGCGGCGACGACGGCCAGTCAATCACCCTCCCCTGCTTGTCGTGAGCATAGCCGCTGGTGGAGGCGACGGGGCGGAAGCTCGACCACGACGACTCCCCGAACGACCCTCCCCCAAATCCACCGCTGCTGTTCCCGAAGGAGGCGTCTCCCGCCCCGAAGGCGCTGCTCCCAAACGAGGCTTCTTCCGCGGGGGCGGGCCACTCGTCGGCACCCGAAAAGATGGAATCCCGACTGCCGCCGCTCGCGTCCTCGACGTCGCCCGATGTGACGGAGAAGGGATCCCACGGCTCGTCGTCGGGGGGCGCGCTCCTCGCCGCTGCCGCATGGGCCCTTGTGCCCAGCCTTGCGGACGAGGCTCTGGTTGGAGGCGGGGCGGCGGGCGTCGCATTTTGCGGACGCTGGGTGCGGCTCGAGAGGAGCGCCTTGCGGGGATCCCTCCCCGGCGCCCCGTGCGGGAAGGGCCGCCGCCGGTTCATCGCTGCAGGGTGCGTCGCGTGCTCCCTCCTTAGCGGAGCCGGACGCCGATAGTGACACGCACACGAGATGTGTGCACGAGATGAGCGTGTGTGCTGAGCTGCCGGGGAGGGCTGGGCCGTCTAGCAAGGTCGCCGCGCAAGCCGCTCTGTTCCTGCAGCTCCCCTCCCGCCCGACTGGGCCGCCGCTTAATAGATTGAACGCCGCCGCCCCTCAACAGCGGGGTAGAGTGCGAGCGTCGGAGGGAGCCAGAGAAAGGCAAAGGCGCCGCCCCTCGCGGGCTTCTTTGTAGTTTAAAAAGACTCAAATCATACTAATTCCTACCGGGCTTTAAAATGTACGTGTGGAGGAACTGGTATGCCAGAAGTTGCTGACTCCGACACTTACGTATAGAATGTAAGACGTACACCAGGGGTGGGAGCGAGTTCTGTTGAGGCACAAGCAAGATCGTACAAAGAGGGGGTCTCCCAATCCCACAAGTAGGTAAGTGCTACAAAGACACTGGACGTAATTCACCTTCGTCAATACCTCTGTGCATTCTCGCTTTCGTCCTCGCTGTCGTGTTCACTGCCGCCAGAGCCATCACTATTGCCAGAGCTTGCATCCTCCTCTGCTGCGGACTTCTCGCCCTCACTGCCACTCTCGCTGCTGTCGGAATCATTGTCCTCGCCGTCGCTGTCACTGCTGTCTGCTGCAGGCGTCTTGTCCTCGTCCTTGCTCTCGCTGTCATGGCCATCGGAACTTGCATCCTCCTTCGATGCAGGTTCCTCGCGATCGTCCTCCCCACTCTCGCTGTCGCTGCCATCCGGACGACTGCTGCCACTGCCATCGGACGAGTCCTCCTCCATCTTTGGAGCCACCTCCTTTGCAACAGTGGGCGATGCGTGTTTCGCGACAACATCGGGATGTTTCCCAAGCAACGACGTCAGCGCCGTTCTCCCCTCCGCGGAACCCTCCCTCGCCAGCGCGGCAATGGCCTCGGCGGGCGGGAGCGTCCACGCGTGGAACGGATCGTCGTCCCTCCTTCCCGCAGATGGCTGGCCCTCCTTTCGACTGCCGTTCGTCTGCTTCCCCCGTTGCAGTCGTCGGCACCGCGCGACGTGGGCCTCGGCCAACGGCATCAACGCCATCGTCAGCGCCTCCTCGACGGCCATCCCCGTTGCCACGTGGGCGGAGGTGGACATCGATTCCAAACCATCGATCCCGCGCCCTCCCGTTGCTGTTTTGTTGCGTTTTCGTTTCCCCTTTCCGCCTCCGGGAGGATGCTCCCCCCGCCGCTCCTTTATTCGATGGCGCAAAAAGGCAATGTGGGAGGGGGGCGGCGGGGCCACCGGCAGGTGCGCCAGTCCCAGCCTCCGCCCCTCCTCGTCGTCCTCGCTTCCACTCCCTTTGGTTTCGCGAATGTTGCCGCGATGGGAGGTGGCCCACCCCACCAAATCGTCGATTTGCGGGATGGACCAGTATTGGTACAGCGGCTGGCTCCAGCGATCGCGAGGGGAGCGAAGGCCGCGGCCTTTGGCGGATGCCCCCGCCTCCGCAATCGCATTGTACCCTCCCTTCTTCTTCTTGGTGTCGTCCTCGCGCCCGGCTTTTGGCGGTGCACGCCTCCTCCGCTTCCTCTGCGGGCCATCATCTCGTCTGCCGTTCGACGCCGCGAGCTTTCGATGCCACAGCGCCTCGAAATGCGCGAAGTCCGCCTCCTTGCCCTCGCCGCGATTGGTGGCGTCGGTCTTGCGGGTCGGCGGTGGCTCGCCGCCGCCGCGGGGAGGACGCTTGCGGCCGCTCATGATTAGCATACATCATAGAGTGCCGAGTGAAGCAACGAACAACGAAGTAAGAGGAAGAGGAAGAGCTGAAATGAGTTAGCTATTTTACGTACCTACCTGGCTACCTACGCCCCTCTCTTAGAGGCCCGCGCCGCCCCACCACACAAATCTTTGCTACAATACCCCCCTACCCCTCGTCTGTGCTCACCATCAGCCGATAGACCGCCGCGGAGACCTCACGAACGCTGTGTGCATCTGGTCGGAGGGGGATTGCGTGATAGCGAAAGTTTGTCTCAAGTGGACGTCTTGCAGTGGACACATCAGTACATGCACCCATCACCCATCAGCCCTGCACAATCAGACGACGAGTAGGTATGATGAGGGTGGTTGCGGTTGCAAGGAGGGCGCTGGGTGCGCCTAGAATGAGGCTCGGGTCCCCCCGAAACGTGGCACGGGCCAGCTCCAACACCGACCAAAGCCTCGGCTCGCAGCTCTCGACCGACACCACCGCGCCCGCCGACCGGCGCAAGTGGGCCGCAAAGTGCAAGCGTTTTCCCGAGTGGCGCGCCGACCTCCCCGCGGAATACGAAGATGGCATCGGCCGGGCGCCCGCCTACGAGCACGTGGCGCTGCAACAGCTGCACAAACTCTCTTATGACTCCAACGTCTTGTTGGAGGTGCGGGACGTCCGTTTGCCGGCGTCGACGCACCACCCGTCGTTTACGCGGCTGGCCGCCCACCGCA
>JALLAP010002078.1:0-10687 GCA_036939355.1 Thalassiosira profunda | reverse complement strand
TCGAGGGAAGCGAGAGGTACGGCGTACGAGTCGGTACGTTGCGGGTTTGTGGCAGCACAGGCCGGGGATTGTGCACACCGAGGGTGTACAATATACCCAATTGGATGGAGGAGGAGCAGGGACTGAGGCCATACCACTGCGAGGAGTGCAAGAAGCACAAATTGGGCTGCTTAGAAGCTTGCAGTGCGTATCGGGCATGAAGATTCGACTCATCCGCTTTGGAGAACTGTAGATTCAGCCAGCCCATCAGGAGCGGCGCTTAGAATAGAGAAGCAGAGCCCGCCACCCCTTTTATGAGATGTCTGATGGCCAGCCCAAAACAAACGCTCGAGAGTCACAGCGGCCGCCTGGCCGCGGGAGCGCGAGAGAGGCGCCATGGCGGTTGCTTTTTGGTGCTGTGGTGGTTGTGGGCGAAAAAAGAGGTGTTTGTGGTTACTTACCTAGAGAGGGTTGACCTCGGTTTAGGGTTCGGGTTACCCGAGAAATCCCCAAAAATCTCTGCTTCCATCTATTTCAGCTTCAAGGTTCTGGCAAGGCGGGCATTTCCGGCGACTCATAAGGTTCTCCCTCAACGAAGTGTCGATATCTCGAGTCAAGCAGCCGCTTGGCATACTCGTACAGCCACATGTCTCCCGGTACATGCTGTTTGATTAATTGCCTTTCTTTGTCGGTCACGGGAGGGTGGCCCTGTTTTCCTTTGTTTGCCTTTGGGAGATCCGGCGTCCTATTCAGGCCTAGTGACACTGCAAGCAACTTCAGGCTCCTCTCCTTGTCCTCCATCAATCCGAACCAGGGTGTTGACTCTAGCCGCCGGGCAGCTAGCAATGCAGATGCAGTTTTGTTGTGCCGCAGGTGAGATTTGAGGCCCGTCTCCTTTCCATCCGTCGCCACCCATCCCCCACCTCTAAATCTCCCTGTAAGAAAACTCGTGCCAGACTCGCCGTCCTTGATCGGCTGAGTCCAATTCCTATTGTCATCCTCCAAGTACTCCTCGAGCGTTTGGCCTAGTACCTTCTGGCAGCATTTACTCCTCTTCATCCATCGCAAGCCGCGACCGAAATAGAACTGCGAGATGCCTCGGTCCACAGGATCGCGGAGAAATGTCACGACGTCGACGATGTCGGCGATCTCTCCATAACCACAAGCCGAGGTCGAATTGCTGCTTGTCTTCTTGGCATTCCGAGACTCTTTCATCTGTATGTATGAATAGTCGAAGTGTTTGTGCCCGACGTATTTTTTCTTCTTCGCGTTCAGTTTTGAGAACATGCTATCGACAGACGTGCCGCCCGCTTTCCCAATGTGTAAAAAGTAGATCGGGTTCGTCGTCGATGACATGAGCCGAGGCGGAGTTGCGTTCGCGGGTGCTGGCGCGAGGCATTCTGTAAACTCTTCGGTGCCTTCGGTGCTTGTTTCGCCCACTGGGGCAGCCACGGCGACAGTCTTGGTTTTTGGATGCATCGAGCCCGCCTTGTCAACCGCACGAAGGTTCTTCTTTTGTTCAGAAGTATCTATGCTTTTGATCCCCTCTTTCACTGACTCCGCGCTCGCCAATACAACGACGGGCCCGTGATCTCCGATGTGCAATGATGTCGATGCAGCATGATTTCTAAATCCATCTCCAGAGATGAGATACACATTCAACCCGATAGAAGTCACAAAGAAGAGAGCCACCAGGCAAAAGCAGAAGCGCTGCGGCTTCACCATATGATAACGATGGCCGCTGGGAGACACCGATGCGCTGCGTGACCAAAGGGCCTGCTCCTTGCTCAGGTTGTGCTGTCGCCTCTGCCCGCGGGAGTAGGGGGGCGGCGGGGCGCGGGTGGGAGGCACTTTGCGTTGGACGAGCACTGCGTACGATCTCCTCCACGAGGTCACATTTGTATCCCCGCTGGGGCGCACTCTCGGGTGTGCGTGTGCTGATTGCAACTGATTGAACAGGATTGAACACACACTGCCCAACGCTACTTACGTACTTACATACCCAATAGGTACGTACGATACTACCGCAACCTGCAAAATCAACACGCCGCACCGCCCCTACCTCCTCGCCCCTCCACCCCTCGACGGGCGTAGAGGAGGAGTGCATCTCCCCACCCCTCCTCCACCTGAGCAGCGGAGCCTACTGGTGCACCGAGTGAGGGCTCTTACAGACTAGAGATAGAGACACGGCCAGTGTCACGCGCGCGCTCACTCTGCCGCTGCTGGGGCTGCTGTCCCCGACGCCCCGCCGCCGCGTGTGTCTTGCGCCGGCCTCCACACACCACCAACCTCCCCCTCCCAGGCAATAAGATGTTGTCAAGAACAAAAGAATGGCCGCAACTTGCCAGTGTTTTCGTGGCAGTTGTGTTGGTGCAGGCCCCTTTAGTCTATCTCATACTTCGAGTGACCGCTGCATCTGCTTCTATCGCCAGTGTCTCTGACATATCACCTCTGGTTGGGATGCCCGTTCCGGAGGGACGAGTGGGCAAAGCTGAAAATATCAGTACAGCAAAAGAGATCCGTTTTCCCAACTCCGGCGAACAGGGACTCAAGTCCTCAGAATGGGCACCATTGATTATCAACTCAGAGTGCAAACCGGGGATGCCTTCGTATTGGGCTCCATGCATTGCCGAGAGACGTTCGCAGATTGAAATCGGCGAAGAATTGGTCTATCCCGACTTCAGCATTGCAGAGCCACAAATCACCGGCATGAAAAATGCAAAGGAAATCTTCCAAAAGGATGCTTGCAAACAATTGGAGAGGGCTCATGCGAAGGACGGCCGCAGCTTCCGCCAGGGCCTGCGAGGTCAAAACTTTGTCATCGCTAATGGACGCTATACCAATGGACGTCCGAGCGCAAAGTGGGGTCCGCAAGCGTGCACTAGCTTCGAAAGCGACCTCAAGGATCTTCTAGTGCCTGATTGGAATTCTACGAAAGCGACCTCGCCATATGCCATACTTGCCACCTCCCCCGACAATTGGTCTTTTCAACACTTCCTTGATCGTGTGACACGCATTATCGAACAATCTGCACATTTATTGCCCGATAGTAAGCGAGGTGTCACGGTTGTTACAGGATCCAGAGCCCCGGGCGCGGGCCCGAAGCTCATGTATGAAAAGTATGGGTTCAGATCAGATCAAGTTGTTTCGGGGGGTCCAGTAATAGCGAACCGCTTTGTTTATTCCTGCCGGGTTCCATTGGTACACCCATACATGGCACTGCGTGGGCACGAAAGAATCGTCGGGGATCTTCCAAAGATTCCTCTTTCNATTGGTACACCCATACATGGCACTGCGTGGGCACGAAAGAATCGTCGGGGATCTTCCAAAGATTCCTCTTTCGGAGAAGAAGGTGGTGCTCTTCCTGTCCAGAGAGGGCGCATCTCACGGAAGGAATTTGAAGAACGAAAAGGCGCTGATAGAGAGCATTCGTACTCTCCTTGAGCAGCGGAATAAGTCGGAGGTACTGAGAGTCATTGCAAAGCCGGAGAAGGAGGACTTTGAACAACTCGTGAAATTTTTGTACACCAATGTGACGGCATTGATAGGTGAGTTGTGATGAGGAACAACCTTGCTTGTCCAGTCCTTCTTGACAACTCTATTGTTTGCCTGGCTGTTTGATAGGCGCACACGGCGGGGCCATGTACAACCACCGCTTTTGTGGACTGGATTCTCTGGTCATCGAAATAATGCCTTCCACAAATCTCTTTCACGGGATTTGGGAAGAGGGTGAGTAGAGAGTGGCACTCGTGGTCGGATGCAATTATTTACTTATCCTCATTGTTTTTATGTCGACTGAGCAGCAATGTCGCTAGGTCAGAACTACTGGATGCCAATCTTTCCCGGCCAGAGTGGTCACAACGTGGAGGCGAATGTTCCCCAGATCATTGACATCTTCAAAAGTCAGCTGGGAAAACCGGCGTCGAATTCTCCGGTCCTCGTGAGTGGGTATTTGTATTGCATGTCGATTCTTTGTGTGTGTTCTAATTTGCGTGCTAGAGTCACTACGATAAGTACAGGAAATTTCGGGCCTTTGGCTGACTCTACAGGAAGCATGTTGTTCCGAACAACGGATAAAGCAGCGAAGAAACTGCGTTGCGGAGACAGATGTGTTGCAATATTTATGATATTCACTCTATCTCCACTACCCCTGCCCTCTTTTTGCCCGCCCGAAGTGTCGCCTCCCCCCTATCGTCAAACCCCTCTGTGTTCAACACGGCATTCTCGTCAGTAATCTTCTCCTCGCCCACCCTCGCCCCTCCGCCCTGGATCAGTCGCCTCGCCTCCTTCTTGCTGTTTGCTAGGCCCAGGCGGACGAAGAGGTCAATGAACTTGATCCCCTCCGCAGCATCGTCCTGGCTCACAAATACCCGGTTCAAACCTTCCGTGGAGCCACCTGCCGCCCCCGCTTTCTTATCACCAAACATGCCATCGATTGTTTCGTGGATAGAAGCCAAGCAGTCCCGTCCATGGAGCAGCGCCGTCGCCTCGTCCGCCAAAACGATCTTCGCCTTGTTGATGTCCGTCCCCTTCCACGACTCCATCTCCCCGATCTGATCCAATGGCAACTCCGTGAACAGTTTCAAGAATCGGACGACGTCCTCGTCGGATGTGTTCCGCCAGAACTGCCAATAGTCATACTCGCTGAGCTTGTCGGCGTTGAGCCACACCGCCCCGCCCGCCGTCTTGCCCATCTTCTTTCCGTCGCTGGTGGTTATCAACGGCGCCGTGAGGGCGTACAGTTGCGCGGAATCGACCCTCCGTCCCAGCTCGACGCCGGAGATCATGTTTCCCCACTGGTCGCTCCCTCCCAATTGCAACTTGGCGTCGTACCGGCGGTTGAGCTCGAGAAAATCGTACGCCTGGAGAATCATGTAGTTGAATTCCAAGAAGCTGAAGGGCGCCTCGCGCGTCAGGCGCTGCTTCACCGATTCGAAGGACATCATCCGGTTGATGGTGAAGTGCGTCCCGTAATCCCGCAGAAATTGGAGGTACTTCAATCCGCCCAGCCAATCGTCGTTGTTTACCATAATTGCGTCCGCGGGTTGGGCGTCACCGAACGATAGGAACTTCTGGAACACCTCTGAGATTCCGTCGGTGTTCTTCTTGATGATGTCGTCCGTGAGCATGACCCGGCTCTCGTCCTTCCCCGTCGGATCTCCCACCTTGCTCGTTCCGCCCCCGATCAGCACGATCGGCCTGTGGCCGCTCTTTTGCAAATGTCTCAGGATCATGATTTGCAACAACGAGCCCACGTGGAGAGAATCGGCCGTGGCGTCGAAGCCGAGGTAGGCGCTCACGGCCTCTCCCTCGTCGGCGGCATCGCACATCAGCTTGTCGAGCTCCGAGAGGTTGGTGCACTGGAAGAGGAAGCCGCGATCGCGCATGGTCACGAGGAAGGGCGATTTCAGCGACTTCCGCGCCTCCTCCTCGTCATAGCCCGAAGCGGCCTCCGCGGGCGCGGCGGTGGCCTCGGCGGTCGAGAGGAGGCGAGTGCTGCCCCGGCACGAACTGGAATGGGGCGGAGCGAGCCGCGGGGCCATCGCGGACACAGCCCTGTGCCGGGCGGTGAGAGACGACCTCGAAAACGCCGACGCGGCCGTCGCCATGGCCGTGGCGCAGGCTGCCATTTTCATATTCATCTCGCTCCACTGTGATGCCGCCAGAGGAGTTTGGCGGGGGCGGTAGGGACGCCGGCGGGGAGGAGATGATAGATGATCCTCAAAATAAAATGAAGTGCGTGCGTGCGTCAGCGTTGTTTTTGGGTGGTGCAAAATACCTACCTGCATTAGATGTGCACTGGGTCGGCAGACGGGTTGAGAGCGGCGAGGCCGTCTGCACTTATGTGTTGTACGTACCACAGTTAATACTTAAGCAGCCAGTCATACATAGATAGGTACCATACTTACGGAGTACCTACAAAAACAACAACCCAACTTGCAACACACAACAACACACAACACACAACACACAGCAACACACAACCCTCTCTCGCTGCATTTTTTATCTGATGCATGTTGCTCGGCTGGTGCATGTAGCAGCAATGCACCACCATGGCGCCGCCCGGCCTGAAGAAGTCGATGGGAGGGAGATGCGGCAAGGATATTATCTGCGGAGCCCTCTTGCTGCTGCTGTGGTCCGCATTCCTCGTCGTCTGCACGATCCGTTTCCTCGACGGCGCCGTCTGCTTCGTCGCCGAGCAGCCCCAACAACGACAACCCTCACCAGCAGATGCGGCCGAACTGCGCAGCGGCGGGGATGCGGGAAGGGTCGACGAAGCATCTACATCCGTCGGAGAATCCGCCGTTGAAGAGCTCTACCGCACCGTGACGCCCGAGAGGCTCGCGCGTGTCGTCTCGGCCCATCGAAATCACTACAAGAACGCCGCGCCCTTCCCTCACATCGCCATCGACGGCATATTTCCCGACTCCATACTGCAGAGGGTGATAGAGGAGCATCCCGAATCGTCGTTGGACGCCAGGGGGTGCGTTGGACTACCTTGCTTCATGGATGACACGCAGAGGTTGAAGTCGGCCATCGACGACGAAACGAAGATGGGGATGCACACGCGGGTGCTGTTCTCGTTCCTCAAGTCTTCGATCTTCACCAAGTTCCTCGAGGAATTGACGGGGATCAAGGATATAATCGCAGATCCGCACTTCAGGGGGTCGGGGCTGCACTTCACGGCGCCGGGGGGGAACCTGAACGTTCACGCCGATTTCAACCGGTACAAGCAGTTCGAATTGGATCGACGGGTTAACCTATTCATCTACCTGAACAACGACTGGCCGGACGAGTACGGCGGGCACCTCGACCTGTGGAGTCGCGACATGACGACATGTCACGAGCGCATCGCTCCGAAGCTGGGTCGGTTCGTCGTGTTCTCGTCGACGGACTTTTCGTATCACGGCCATCCGGAACCCATCGCAGCTCCGAAGGGACGAGCGCGCCGATCCATGGCGCTGTACTACTACACCAACGGCCGGCCGGCGAGCGAGTGCCTGAAGGGGGATTGCGCGGGCAACGATCACTCGACACTGTTTCAGACGCCGATGGGGTGCAAGAAATGTTTGGACGACGCATGCAGGCGCGAGACGACGCTGTCGCCGCCCACTTGGATAGCGGATATGAGTAAGAGATAAGGTGAAAAGAATAACCGACACAGAAGGAGCCAGGATATATCATGTTACCCTTGCATGACAGCGCGTAGTACGTCTACTTCTCCTCTCTGTGCAGTAGAAGTGAGTCGATCAGCATCGTTTGGTTTCCTTCATGTACTTTATCTGCGACCCTATTGGGCACGAGACTGATGCGTTCCCGCTAGTTAAGAACTAAGGTTCGACAGTGAACCAAAATATTCCTCGAATGTCCGCCTACACAATCCCGGTATGCTAGTTCCTCCACCTAACGATGAATCAAGACATGCGTAGTCTATGAGATTCAAGAGGCAAATTGAACGGAAAACCTCCACTACCAAACCTTCTTCATTGGATAGTGAAGAGTTCGTAGAATTAGCCCGATGATGTCCTTCTCCCACACTGGCCCACCAGCCCGTGAGTGATGTGTGCACAACCTGAACCTTGGCATGGTCCTTTCTCTCGGCGATTCCAGGCAACTCGACGTTTTCCCCGATAATATTGCACGGTTCCCCCGCGAGCACTTTTGGAAGATCGCTTTGCAAGGTATTCATGCGCACGAACTTATCCACTGTCAAATTGATCGTGGCGAGTTTCGAAAGATGTCCGCTCTGTGGCATCACATGCCCGTACAAATTGTAATATTTGGTGTACCCTCCTCCCAACAAAAAGGCCACAAAGTCGCAAAGTCGCTCTAGCGAACCCATTTCCTGTTTCTGGTAGTCTTGCATGCCCCACAAAATGTTGTGCTTTTCCCCATCCAGTCTCTCGAGCCTGCCGAGTAATTTCCTTTGCCTTCTTATGGGTTTCGAACCCCACCTCAGCTCAATCTCCCCGAATCCAGACAGAAAGTGCAACACTGGATCGCGGAAGGTCGACACTATGCAGGAGATCTTCCCCATCTCTTCGACGCTTTGCGGAAAATAGTGGAACTTCCCTGGCCCCGTCGCTATAACCTTTTCGTTCGATGCAAGAAGTCTTAGCTGATTCTCAAAGTACGTCGCAATCGTCATGCTGCCGCACTTGTGCGTCCTGAGGGCGATCGTTTGAGCGCCCGTGCCTCTTTCGACAAAGGACACATGTCCTGGCCAGAAGGTGAAGAATTGATTTATCACCGTTGCATTAGGAAGGGGCGGCAGGGTTGTGCCGATATTTGTCGCGTAGAGCAACTCGCGTGCCATACGGAACGATGCCGCTGCAGCATCAAGGTTGGGTACACTCGATGGACACAACCATTCTTTCTGCGCTTCCCAACAGCTAGTGAAATTCCCGTGGTTGCATTTATTCATAAGCGCATTGTTAGGCTGCACCATACCAAACGTCACGTCCAACAACTCCTTCTTCACTAGTGCGAGGATGATCAAAATCGGAATGATGAACACGAAGAAGAGCTCTCTTAGATGATGGCATCGTAGGTTCATCGAACCTGCGCTACCCAAGCCCCGCATGGCGTGTTTTGCGCGGTTTCGGCACTCTGCTTCACGATCGGGGGTGAGAGTCTCCTGCTTCTCGATCGGCCGGTTAGGTAGGTAGTAGGTACAACCGCTACCTACCTACATACAATACTACTTGTTGGAAGGAAGTCCCAACAACACACGCTCCCAATTATGACATCCGATATTTTGCTTGCCAAAATCATTTTCATTGCGCCACGCGAAGGCGCTAACAAACCGTGGATTTCTACGGGGGGAGTGACGATTGACTTACCGCGCCGATTATTTATGAGCCTTTCCATGGTAATCTTACCATACCGACCCGGCCCCACGCAAAGTCACTAACAAATCACTAAGAAAATTTTGGCGCGGGGTCGCCTTGCTGCTAACGGTTTCTGCTAGCTTTGGTTCGTAACAGGCGGATCGCTTGATAATCGTATCTTTGCGCCTGTCAGAGCACCACCACAACCAAGCCGAGGACCTCCCGCCCAGCGAGCCGTCCCTCCCAGCACCTACCCCCCCCAACCGTTCCAACCATGAGCTCTGACGAGGACGATATCGATAGCATCGAGGAGGTGGTGCAGAAGCCCAAGCGCCGCCGCAAGAAGAAGAAGAAGGATCCCAACCGTCCCAAGCGCAACATGAGCGCCTTCTTCCTGTACAGCAATGCCAACAGGGAGCGCGTTAAGGGGGAGAACCCGGACGCCAAGTTTGGCGACATCGTAAGTGTTACTTTCATACTGCGACACCTCGTGGGGTCGTTTACATACATAGTGCATGAACTGAGTTGCTCTGGATGCCCATTCCCCATGAGATTTTCACTCTGTCTGCGTTGCTGACCTTCTGCTCGCCGCCCCGAACGCATTCACCAGGCCAAGATCCTCTCCGTGGAGTTCAAGCAGGTCTCCGAATCCGAGAGGGCCCGCTGGGACCAGCTCGCCGCCGAGGACAAGGAGCGTTACCAGCGCGAGATGGAGGACTACGACCCTCCCTCCGAGTCCGACTCTGACTCCGACTCCCCCAAGCGCCGCAAGAAGAAGAAGAAGAAGGACCCCAACGCCCCCAAGCGCAACATGAGCAGCTTCTTCCTCTACTCCAACGCCACCAGGAATGACGTCAAGGCGGCCAACCCCGAGGCCAAGTTTGGAGAGATCGCGCAGATCATCTCGAGGCACTTCAAGGCGCTTCCCGACGAGGAGAGGGCGTACTGGGACGAGAAGGCGGCCCAGGACAAGGAGAGGTACCAGCGCGCGATGGCGGAGTACAAGGGGGAGGCTTGAGACTTGAGAGGGCCGAGGTTAGCACATGTCTAAGAGTGGTGGACGGGATCGGTGGTTGTCACACACGCTTCCTAGCTGAGATAGGGAGTTCAAGTTGGAACGCATAAGGCTAGAAGAAAGAGATTTAGACACTGAGGGCCCGGAACTAGCAGAGGTTATGTAGGTGTATCCCAGTGTGTCGCGAGAAGAGACCAACAGCAAGCGAAGGTTGCCCAAACTATTGTACTTGTGTACGAAAAATCTATGTACAGTGTTACTTACATGCTGCCAATAATGGTGGTACAAAGCCCATCGTTCTCTTGACCACTCCCTGAATGTCTTCTTCGGCGCTCAGACCAAAAGACGGATTGATACGCTCTGTCAGAGGGTACAATCTGAGTTCTTAGCCGCCTCCTTCCCGGCATTTTGCCGTGCGATTTGATAGTGAGGTCCTGCGAGCAAAGGAAGACCCCGTCTTCGAGTGTAGGTCTTACCCCCCACCCGCGTTCCGAGCGTATATTGCACCATATTCGTGAAGCAACATGGTGGAAAAGAGCCCGAACAGCCGCTCAGTTCCCCCTGGTCACCACATTCTTCTTCATGTGTCCCAGCGGGAACGAGGCCACATAATCGGCGAGTGTGGCCAGAGGAAGTCCCTCGCCCGCGGCGTGAAGAGTAGGGGACTTTTTTTCCTGGCTGGCCCACGCTCTACGTAAATTGGACACTCTTTGCGACTCAGCCAAGTATGACTAAAAATACGTAGGAATAGGTATGTTTTGGGTTCTTTTTTGCTTCGAAAATCGGCGTACTTTGCACTTCGCCACAGCCGCGTGAGCTCCTCCGACCGCTAAGCGAGGGCGATGCCCCACATCCTCATGAT
>JALLAP010002075.1:0-16745 GCA_036939355.1 Thalassiosira profunda | reverse complement strand
GGTACCGCGCCGCCCGCGTCGGGGCCGTGTGGGGCATGGGCCACGGCGTCTCGGCGACCCTCCTCGGAATGGCGGGCTACTTGATCAAAAAAGGAGTCAGGCTCGGCGGACTGGGCGCCGGAACGAGCAGCAACTTTGATGTATTGCATCACGCGGGGAGCTTCATGGAATTGGCCATCGGCGCGTCCCTCATCGTGATCGGACTGCTGGGCATCAAGGAGGCGCGGGAGTGGGAGCGGCCGGAGGAGGAGGCGTGCGATGTGACGCTCAACCAGGACGGGACAGCCACCGCGCCCCAATCGCTGTCGGCGGCGGCCACTCCTCCGTACTCGGGGGCGGCCATGGCCGTCAATCCCAACCCGGCCAAGCGCGCCGTGCTCTTCAACGGGATCCTTCATGGCTTCTCGTGGGACGGGGCTCCCAGCTTGGCGCCGGCGGTGGCCATCTCGACGTTTAGAGGCTCCCTGACGTTTCTGCTGAGCTACGCGTTTGGGACCATGGCCGCCATGGCGCTGGCGACCACCGTGATTGGAGAAGGGACGAGGCGTGCGGCGGGGAAGTTGGACCGGCCGGATTTGCCGAGGGATTTGAGCATGTGGAGCAGCTTCTTGGCGTTGACAGTGGGCGTGGTGTGGTGCGGGCTAGCGTTGAATTAGAGGGGTTAGTGTTTGGGAAGTGTAAGAGAGAATAATGGAGGAGAGTGCCTATGTTGATTGTCGGGATGTGACTCTAGAAAATAGGTAGTATGCCTCAAAAGTACGGCGCGCTCAGCGAGCAAGATCCTCATGGTCTCTATCATCAGCAGGTGTTGGTGATCTATCAAAGAGATGCACAAGTAGTGCTGAAGTGGGCGCTTTCAGCAGCACTTGGCTGTCTCTCTCTCTTGAGGCGCGCGGCCGGGACGCGTGCATCAAATGTAAGTACTTAGGAATCGGTACAGTTCCTCAGCCAACTTGAGGAGCGAAACGCCATAGAGGGCTGAACATGCCACCTGCACTCGGCCGGGGTTGGAGGTCACAATCGCCGCGTGGCTCCGATTTACATGGGAAGCCAATCGCAATGGCGGCGGCCGACGTCTCCTTCGAAGTGGACGAGCAGGACGTTGTGAGCGTCGCCTCGGGTGCCCTCGTCGATGGGGGCGACGGCGCCGCCGATGATGACGGCGCGCTCGTCGAACAGGGCCAGGCCGACCCCAAGCTCCAATCGAAGGAGCAGTCACACGCCACTCTCCGTGCGTCGCGTCCTTCGGTCGCCGAATGCCTCGCGGACGTACCCGATCATGAGATGGCCGACCTGACGCTCGACGTCTACAACATGTTCTTTCTCTCGGGGTTCGTATCGCAGGCATTCGTCTACAGCCTGGCAGTGCTGATCACGAAGTCGGCGCTGTACGTCCTGCTCACAATAGACTTTGCACGGAACAAGCAGTTCCCCTTCGAGCAGAACATCGAGGCTGATTACACGGTCCAAATAGCGCAGTTCTTTCTGATACCGGTGGCAATCGTCAACCAGGAAGAACTTATCGCAAGTTTCTTCATCTTCTCGCACCTGAAGTACTCTCCCGAGATATTGCAGCGGCACCCGGGGGCTTATAAGTGGAGTGAGTTGCCACATCTCGTTTGCAGGTCGCTAGTATCATCTTGCATGCGGGCACTGAAATATCCCTCTCTGCAGAATTCCTGATCGCGCACACGACAAGGTTCTTCGACGGACTAATGTTCTTGATTATCAATACGGGGGTGATGCTTTTAGAGGTCAGAGACGTATTGCAAATCTTCCTTAATTTCGCGGCGCTGCAATTCTTGCAAAGCATTGACAACATAGCCCTGGAGGTCTGCTTGAACGGATATTGGACACAATCGCTCCAGGAAGCTGCGCAGGATGTGGTGGATATGAAGTTTGCATACCGGCACCGCCTAACGCACAGATTCATGCAGATGGGGTTCGTTGTGGTTACGTGGCTCATCATGTTACTGATATGGGCCCGCGTCCATTTCATTTGCCCATCCGATATTTTGATGATCGAATGTTGGGAGGAAAAGTGAAGAGGCGAATAATTTGTACGAGCACAAGGCATTCCTTGGTTAAGGTGCCATTTCCAATTTGCAGTGATCGCATCCATCATTCCTTGCTGTTCCATTCTTTCAACGCCTCTTCGACAAGCGCAATGCTCTCAGTATATCCCCGTATTGTCGCCAGGTCCAGCGCCGACTCTCCAAACGAATTGCGTATTGTTGGATCCGTCCTCGCATCCTCCAACAACGCCCGCACGCACAAGGCGCTCTTCGCCCCGTCCACGCCCTTCCTCAGAAAGCACGCGCCCATCAGCGGCGTGCGGTGGCCGTCCGAGCGCGCGTTCGGATCGGCGCCCGCTTGCAGCAAGAGGGGGATCAAGTGCGCTTGGCCACAGACGGTCGCCCCTCGCAGCGGACTGTGACGAAACTCTCCCTCGGGTTGGGCGGGGCATCCCGCGTCGAGGAGGACGCGGACCAGCTCCTCGCTGCCGAGGATGCAGGCCTCGATGAGGGCTCGGCGAGGGAGCGAGAGGACGAGGAGGCAGAGCAGAAGATCCTCGCCATCATCTCTCGCGAGCAGCAGAGGGCCTTCTGGCGACGCCTCAACTTCGTCACTGGGAAGAAGCGCACTCGCTCGGTCACCACGGTGCAAGTGGAGCAGGCTGGTGGAGCAATCGAGGAGGTGACGACGCAGCAGGGCGTAGAGCATGCCATCTGGAACGAGGTCCACGAAAAACGCCTGCGGCTAGCGGAGGAGGCGCCCATCTGCAACAGTCCCCTCAAAGAGGAGTTTGGGTACATGGCGGATACAGACGCGGCGCGGGCTGTACTGGCTGGCGATTACACGCCGCCGCCCGGCGCGGACAAGGCAACAGTCGCTCTCTTCGAGGCTGTGGGACGCGTGCGAGCAAAGGTCCCAAAGGATTCGACGAAAGCTATCATCTCTCCAGAGCAATGGAAGGAGTACTGGAAGGTCCAGAGCGAGGAGACTTCTTCCTCTGAGTCTGGCCTGCATTTTGGCCACTACAAGTGCGGCGTCTCCAACGACACAGTCTCGACATATCACGCCTCTCGCGTCTCGGTGGTACTCTTCCACGGCGTGGCCCTGTCACGATGGTCTCGCGGGCTCTCTGTCATGCTCGAAAAGCTGCTAGGAGTCACCCTCGTGTCCAAACTGCGCGCCATCCTCCTGATGGAGGCAGACTTCAATGCGTCAAACAAGATAGTCTATGGAACGAGGATGATGGAGACAGTTCGTGAGCACAAGTTGATGCCAGATGAGATCTTCAGTGAGCGAGGACGCACAGCAGACGACGGCTCTCTGACAAAAACGCTCTTCTACGACGTCACGAGGCAGGCTCGAGTGCCAGCAGCCATTGCATCAGTCGACGCGTCAAACTGCTACGATCGCATTGCCCACGCCATCGCGTCCCTCGTCTCCCAGGCCTTTGGCGTCCCTGCGAATGCAATGCAGTCGATGCTGGGCGCGATCCAGGACATGAAGTTCTTTTTGCGCACAGGCTTTGGCGACTCGACGGACTTCGCGGGAGGAGGGGTGCACGTCAAGACGCAGGGAGGCTGTCAGGGCAATGGAGCAGCCCCTGCCGAGTGGGCGGTCATAACCATCGTGATTTTGGACAGCCACAAGCGCGAGGGGCACGGCGCGACGTTTCGCTGCCCAATCACGAAGTTCAGCCATCATCTCTCTGCTGTCATTTTTGTCGACGATACTGACCTTCTGCACGTCAATCTCGAGCGAGACGAGTCGGTCGTCGAGGTGCACCAGAAGCTGCAGTCGAGCATCAACTCGTGGGGTGACTTGCTGATCGCAACAGGTGGCACCCTCAAGCCTGTCAAATGCTTTTACACCCTCATCTCTTTCGTTTGGAGTAATGGCGAGTGGAGCTACGCGAACAACCACCTCGACGGCGACTTTGGGATCAGCGTCCCGCTCCCAGATCGATCACGCGCCCCCATCAAACACATCCCAGTGGACGCAGCGGAGAAGACGCTGGGCGTGATGTCTGCTGTGAATGGCAGCGGCGCGGCCAGCATCAAACTGATGCAGGACAAAGCGCAGGGCTGGGTGAACGACCTCCGGAATGGGCACCTCCATCGACGAATGGTCTGGTTTTCGATGAACGTGCAGTTCTGGCCGCGCGTGGGCTATGGTATCTGCAACACCACAGCCACCTTCGACGAGCTGGCCGACGCGCTGCAGAGCCAATACTACCAGATACTGCCAATGGGGGGAGTGGTACGCACAACAACGCGCGAGAGTCGAATGATAGCCCCTGGTTTCTTTGGCGTTGGCCTCCCGCACCCTGGTGTCGAGGCTCTTGCAGCCATGTCGAATAAACTGCTGATGCACTACGGCTGCTCGACCAGCGTGGGCCAACTGCTGAAGACATCTCTGGGCTACCTCCTGCTCGAGCTGGGCATGAGCTTCCAGCCATTGCAACTTTCGTACGCCAAATACTCGAGCTGGGCGACGCATTCCTGGCTGAAGATGCTCTGGGAGAAGCTCTCGCTGTTTGGGATCGAGGTGGCAGTGAACGACCTCCCGCTCCGCTTCCCTCGACGGGGCGACCAATTCATCATGCAGGTCTTTGTGGACTTTGGCTTCTCGCCCGCCCAACTTCGCGTGCTGAACAGAGTGCGCGTCCACCAGCAAGCACTCTTCCTCTCCTGCATCCTGACAGCATCGGGCGGCCGCATCGAACAGCGCTACCTCACTCCCAGACCCAGCGACGAGAGATGGTCGACGCACAACTGGCCAAAAGAGCAGCCAACACCAGCAGACTTCGCTCTCTGACACGCAGCGCTCCAGTCGATTTGCCCCAGCCGATCACGGCACAACAGCCTTGGCAGATTCGTGGGACCGCCGTCACGCCTCTGGGAATGGCGTTGGTGCTCACGCTCTGGCGAACTAATGCGTCGTCGCGGCAAGACGATGGACATATATCGCGCGCCAGGGGCAGCCAATCGATATCGACGGTTTGGCCAGGCGGTGCCGTTCAAAGAGCGAGGATTGGTATGCTCAGTGGCAGACGTGGGACGAGGCTTCTTCCGCCTCCTCTCGCACGCTCGCTCCCCTCCCACGCCAGACCTTCCAGATTCATTCGTCGACGTCCTTCACGAGTGGGGCAGCACGTGGCTGTGGGAGGACATGGCAATTGAGGGCGGGACAGAGTGGCTGGCTACAGCGATCGAGGAGGGCACACTTCTTGCGGTGACGGATGGCTCTTATATTCGCCAGCTCTACCCTCACCTGTGCTCAGCGGCTTTCATCCTCGAATGCCAAGAGGGGCGCGGGCGCATCGTGGGGTCGTTCTCGGAGGCGACGCTGTCAGCAAACGCCTATCGAGGCGAGCTACTGGGGCTGATGGCGATTCATCTCATCTTGCTCAGCGTGAATCGAGTGCACGAAGACATCGTTGGGACGGTCGAAGTGGTCTCCGACTGCCTCGGCGCCCTCAACCGCGTCGCCAAGCTCCCAGCTCATCGCATCCCCTCGCGCTGCAAGCATTCTGACATCCTCAAAAACATCCTCGTCAACTGCCGCGACTTGTCCTTCACGATCCTCTACACGCACGTCAAGGCGCACCAGGACGATACCACAGCCTTTGCACAATTGTCGCGCAAATCTCAACTCAACTGCATGTGCGACCACTCAGCGAAGGATCGAGTCAGAGTCAGCGGCTGCCAACCCCGTCAGCCACATCGTCCCTTCCCGCTGGAGCCGATCTGCATGTTTGTTGGAGGCGAAAAGATGACGTCGGATACCAGCGCCCACCTTCGATTCTGGGCACATCGTCAGCTGGCACGCCAATTCTTCCTCCAGCCTAGAGGAGAGCGCAAACGACAGCTACTCTCGGCGGCGCAATTCGACAATATTGACTGGGATTCGGTGCACGACACGCTCACTTCGCTGCCACGCCTCTTCCAGCTCTGGGCGTCGAAGCACGTTCTCAACATTGCAGGGACGATGAAATTCTTGTCGTACCAGGACGGGCGCGATCCTTTGTGCCCCAGCTGTCAGCAGTGCGAGGAGACGTGCGCACATGTCGTCCAATGTCGAGAGGAAGGCAGAGCGGCAGCCTTCCAACAATCAGTCGACAGCCTCGACCAATGGATGAGCACCAATGCCACCGATCCGGACCTGCACCAGCTGATCATATCCTTTGTGCGAAATCGAGGCGATGCTACGTGTGTTGAATTGGCAGAAGACCTCCCGCCACGCCTCGCCTCTTTGGCAGTATCGCAAGATGTCATTGGTTGGGGACGATTCATGGAGGGCATGGTGTCACGCGAGCTGGTGCAACACCAGACGAACTTCCTCGCCCTCTCTGGCTCGCTTCGCTCGCCGGCCTCCTGGATGCGCGGACTCATTACTTGCCTGTTGGAGGTCACGCACGCCCAATGGATCTATCGCAATGTCCTCGTGCACGACCGACAGACAGGTGCGCTAATCTCTGAGCACAAAGAGGAGCTGCAACTCGAGCTCGACCGCCAGCGCGAACTTGGAATGGATGGACTATTGAAGGAGGATCAATACTTACTCGAGATCAACGAGGAGGATCTCACAATTTCTAACGGAGAAAGGATGGAGTACTGGCTCCTAGCAATTCGAGCAGCTCGAAAAGCGTGTCTTCTGTCGAGGGCGACAGAACAGCAACAGCAGTCAACCGCGGAGAGACAGGGCGTTTAGCTTATCTCACCAACAAAACAGCTTGAGCAATCAAGTTCTTTCTTGGCGCCAAATGCGTGCGCCAATTATTGCCCAGGACTCTTGGTCCTGGAAGGAGAGTGCCCACTCTTCGCGGTCCCGACTGCCACGCTGTCCGGTTCAAGCCTTCGGCGTATGAAGACTCCAGTTTCACTGGTTGAAATGTCTAGGTAGCTTAATTCACACTTACCTAATTCTCTGAGTTGTCATGTCATGAGCGTCGGTCCGGTATCCTTCGGTATCCTAAATCAGATCTCTGACTTTCAATGCCAGATATCCCTCGGCGAGGACAGTCGGACCTCCTCGAAGCCAGGGCGAGCAGCTGATATGTAGTGTGGAGAGGGTTGGGTGCACGCCGGCGGAGAGGTCAGCGTTACCATGTCTGGCTCCCCGAGCGGCGACAGCGACAGGGCGAGGGGGGCAGATTTGGTCGCACTCGGCGTTTCCCTCGATCGAAGCTTGCTTCTTCTCAGAAGTTGAAGCAAGATCTATTATGTGTCCATCCGCGATCCAAATCGTTAAGGACGTCTGAGCGGTACAGTCTACTGCGAAGTAAAAAGTAAGGTGCATGCACCGTGCAATTGACTTCTCTACAAAGTTGATAACGTAGATACGACCTTTTGTGTGTATCGCAAGCTCCGAAAAATCCGTTTGGCGCCACGCAAGACGAGGCATGCAGGAATGCAATTTTCACAGAGGCAGTTCATCGAAGCAGCGCTGCAAGGTGGCGGCAAGGCCCGTGGGATTGATGAGCCGGGCCTCGGTGTTGGCGGAGAGCCGCAGGAGATCATCAACAGGCGAAGTGTCGATAGGCTGACGCGGAGGAGCCATTGCAAATTGCAAGCGAAGTGCGAAGGGCGATCCCGCGATGGCCGAATCCGCATAGAGGAGTTACTGTTGCAACTGTTGGTCCGTCTCCTCGGCGGGGCACGCGCCAAATAGCGTCCATGCAAATCATGCCCAACAAGAACAACCTCCTCTCCGTCCCGGAGGAGCTCTCATTGAGCTTCAGCGGCCGGAACAAGCCGCCGCGGAATTCCTCAGACGGGACCATCGACAACATGCTGGAGGAGGGCAAGGCCGCCGCCCACGTAAGAGAGGAGGTGGCGGCCCTGCTGAGCCACGTCATGCCCGAGGAGCTGGGGAACGTCGACGCCATGCTCGCCGAGTTTCGGGGGAGGGAAGACGAGCTCTTGAGTCAGCTCCGACGGATGGAGGAGGCGGGCCGGGCGCCGGGGAGGGTGGACCCGGACGATTTCATAGAGGAGGAGGAAGAGAATGGGCCGGAAAACGAACGCGGGATTGGCGGGTTCATGGACGAATGGGAGCAGGACCTGGACCACCAGCTCAACGGGGACGTGAGCGCGCGCAGCGAGCCCCAACCGTTGAGCAATCCCCAAGGAGGCTCCGGGCGGCAGTTGAAATCGCCCCCCGAACTTCTGATGGACGCCCCGCCCGCGGAGGAGAAGAAGCAGGACGCGCCCTCTCCCTACAACCCGAATCCGGGCCAGGATGAAGACGAACACGACGTTCCCCCAAATATGCCGCAGGTGGTCCGGACCAACTCCCAGGGCCACCTGAAGGTGTCCACCCTCACCGCCCAATCCTCCCTCGACGGGTCCGAGTTTCGGGATCAGGTGGGGAAGAGGACCGTGGCCATGGTCAAGCTGGCCGTGTGGGATCCTGCCCGACCGCGGGGAAGGGTGAAGTGTCTGGCCACCACCCACATCATTTTGCCGAACCAGGACGCAGCCGCGGGCGAAGATAACGCCGCCGATGCAAGGAGGGCCGGGCTGCAGCGGGAGGGGAGCGGCTCGTCCAAGCGAAAAAAGCGGCTGAGCGTCGTGAGGGAAGAGCCGGAGAGGCCGGCGGAGCGGGGGGATTCGTATTACGACGATCGGGGGAGTTCGGGCAACGTGTTTGCCAAGATTGCCTCCGCGAAGCATCTGGAGGAGACGGACGAAGAGGAGGGGGCGGAGGCGGACGCGGAGGGGAACGTCGACCCCGTGCAAGATCGAGCAGAGTTAACGGTGGGCACCGTGGTCGGCCTCCAGCTGAAGGCGAAGCCGAGAGGCTCCACCAGCNGATCGAGCAGAGTTAACGGTGGGCACCGTGGTCGGCCTCCAGCTGAAGGCGAAGCCGAGAGGCTCCACCAGCGTCGCGAGCAGCGTGGCGAGCAGTTACTCGGCCAAGAAGAGCTACGATTGGACGGTCGGGCATGCCATCGGCGTGCACGGCGTGACCCACATCCCCCTGACGAACCTGCCCGAGCTGCACTACCGGATCGAGAACAACTACGCGTCCCTGCGCCAGCTGGTGTTGGACGGGTGGCCCCGGAACGCATTGGGGGCGGAGGAGGCCGAGCTCCTCTTCGAGGCGCTGGGGGCCAACGCCTCCGTCCGCCGCCTCTCCATGCGCTATTCGCGGGTGGACGACGACCTGGCGTCGCTCTTCGCCCTCGCCCTGGTGGACAACGTCGCGCTGACGCAGCTGTCCTTGGAGGGGAACGAGCTGACCGACGTCGCGGCCAAGAATTTTTACTCGGTGTTGCGGACGAACAACAAAACGCTGCGATTGTTGGACGTCGGTCGGAACCCCCGGATCGACGACGACGTGTTGCTGGCGCTGGATCAGTTCATGGAACAGAGGGCGCTGAAGCGCACGCTGACGAACAAGGCGGAGAAGGCCAAAAGGGCCGCGCGGGGCATGCCTCCGGACGCGGCGTTGGACGACGACGAGGAGGAGGGAGACGAGATGGTGACGATTGTTTGCCCCCAGTCCGTCATGGATGGGATGCTTGACAGGATCGAGGAGAATGACCCCCGACAGAGTCCTCCGGAGGCCGATGACGCCAGTGGGATCAACAAGCCTCTCCCCGGCGAGAGCTTCCGCGATTACATGGAACGGATGGACCGGATGAAACAGACGCACAACCAAGATCCATCATACCAAAAACGGCTCATGAACGAGTCGATGACGGAGAGGCAAGCTTTCGACAACTTCCGCGGTTCCGGAGGGTCGTCGGACCGGCAATCGCCGTACCAATACCTCCAAGTGCCGGATCCAGAATCAGAATCTCTGCCGCAAACTCCAGTGAACGCGAACGCGTCAACCGGCAGTTCCATCACCACCCGGTCGACCACTAGACGAGGACCGGATGGTGCCATCATTACGACGAACTCTCAAAGATCTGAACCAAAGGCGGTCGCTTGGGCGGACACAGGGCGGGCACTTCCTCCCGCACCGCCATCCATCGAAACGCAAGAATCTGCAGATGGCCCAACAAGGCCCGGAGCCGGAGCTGTAGCCGGCCCGCAACAGTCGATGCTGACGGAGGGGACGAATGCTTCCAGCTCCGCTCCCCACCCCTACCACAACACGCAAACAAGCCGGGCGTCGAATCCCTCCCTCAATCTCTCGGAGGAGGATTACCGCGACGACAAGGCCGACGAGCGCGCGCTGCGGCGGCAGCTGGCCCAATCGCAGGCCGTCGGCGCGTATCACATGGACGAGGTGGCGCCGGCGCGGCAAAGTCGCGCCCAGGGGCGGCGCGGCCGGGTGGCCCGGTCCGAAAGCCAGCGAAGGGCGCGGTTGGCCGAATTGGCCGGCAGCGGAACGGCAACGGCCAACGCCTCGTCCGGGGGCGGGACATCGGGCGCCGGAGGCATCTCCGCCGGGGTAATATCGGGCGGTGCCGCTGAGGATGTTTTTGATGCCGCCATCGAGCTGGCAGAAGAAGGGTACCGGCGGCAGATGCCTAGGAAGAAATCCCGGCTCTCTGTGATAGGGCTGGGCGACGAGGATGCGGGAAAAACGGAAAAGACCACCTGCGCCCTTCTTGTGCTCTTGTTGGTCGGTCTGCTGGTGATGATTATAATACTTGCCACCAAGTAAACACAAAGTTGAGACAATGCAGCGCTCTGTTTTGAGGAGATGAGATTGCTGGAGAAGCAGATGAGATCTCAGGAGCTACTCTAGTGCTGCGAGCCCCAAACGTGAGCGAGACGTCAAATCCGTCACTCTCAAAATCACGTGTACTAGGTGCATGCACCGACCCTTGCTTTTCTCACTTCCGTATGTCTCGAAGTCAGCCAAAAATGCCGGCTGTTCAACGTCACGCAACAACTTGCACTTGCAGAACGAAGAACACACACCCCGACCCCCTTGCCCCTCCCACGCCGCCATGACCGCCGCCGCCGTCTCCACCAACTCCCCCATCATCGAGCGGAGGCCGCGTTCCCGCTCCTTTGGCACGGGCACCCCCACCTTTTCGTCGGATCTGGCCAAGTTGAAGGGCGCGTGCAGCGCCGAGGGTTCCGTCGTGAACTCTTATCCGGAAGCGATTGCGATAGCCTCCACGTTCGACGTGCTGGGGTCCAACTCCCCGCTGAGCCGGAAGCTGACATTGGAGAGCGAGGCGGATTGGAGGGAGTTCTTCCGTACGGCGGGCGCGGTCAGCGGTGGAGAGGGCGGGGCGCCGGTGTCGATCCACCTGGAGAAGTTCTTGCGGTACTGCTTCGATATTGCCTTCAAGATGCCACCGTCTCCCTCGAGCAAGCACGTGCGATCGGCGTCGGGGGGCGTTTTGGAGGCGGTGGGCGGGGCAAGCAGGATGAGCCCCACGCCGCTGCAGATCTAGGGGCACCGTGCATCTGTCTTTGGGGGTATGCCACTGGGGCGCAGAGGACAGAGGGCTAATCTTATTGCTCTGTTTGGTAGCAACGTTGCTACGTCGCCGGGGGATGATTTATCGTGGAAGAAACCCCGGACGAATCCATTATTGCGGGCCAGACAGGCCTACATTGCAGGCAAGACAGACCTTCTCGTTGGAGACGACGTGACAACCGTTAAATGAGGCTGTCCGTTGCAGGGGGAAGACATCGCGTGCTGTAAGACGCTTTGCAATTAAGCAGAGATGAAACCACGAAACCACTTTCCTGCTCAAGCTCTCCCGGAATATAACATCACCACCGCTATCCGACAAGAGTAGATACAGTCCAAATGTCTACGTGCCTTATTATCTTCGTACTTTCGGGTCCCTTGTATGAGCTGTTTGAACACCCAAGGAGATCTGAGCACCAAAGCAATCGCCGGATGACAAGCCCGTCAAATAGTTGCCTTGAACCTCCAGCTTCTCGGCCGGCTCATTCACCTTCCTCTTCCTCGCTCCTGCTCATAGTCCTGCTCCTCCTGCTTTGCCCTGTGCTTGAAGTTCAAGTTGCAATCCACCTGAGAAAAAATCTTGAGCCCGCGCCCGCCGCGGCTGGCCGCGGCCGAAAAATGCCGCGCCCAACGCCCAACGCCAGCTGACAACGCCAGCCGCCCGGACAAGGCGCCCCAAACATCAACCACGCTGCGCTCAAAGCCTCGGTAGCACTCGAGGTCTCGTTGCGAGGCGTGGCGCGTCGAGTTGCAAGGTCGGCAGCTCTAAGTCAGGCCCAGCGCTCGTGATACACCAACCTTGCTCGAGAGTTCAGTGCATGCTACAATCTGACATCATCTGTCTGACACGCGCAACGATGAAGGGCTACGAGATCTACCTCCGGCGGTGCCAGCACGCCGAATACATCGACCGCTACGTCGATTACGGCGCCCACAAGGACCTCCTCCGGCGCTTCTACGGCCGGCGGCGGCAGCTCTCCCAGATCCTGCGCGAAGAGGGCGGGCGGCTGACGGTCGACGCGTTCTCCCGCATTACGGGCGAGTCCCTGGGCTCGAGCCTGACGAGCAGCGGCTACTTTCGCTACGACAGCGAGGACGGCGCGGCGCTGGTGGACGGGGAGGACGCGCTGCTCCGCCTGTCCATCACGGAGCGGAAGGAGTTTGGGGGATTGCTCGAGCGGGGGATTAGCGAGGCCGCCTTGTATTATACCCGCACCCTCCTGCCCGAGGCGCAGCGCCTGGTGGCCAATGCGGAGTACGAAGAGGCGGCGACGAAGCTGCTGGAGGCCATCGCGTTTGCGTGTACGAACGTCATTACCTTCCGCCAACTGCTGATACGGTACGATGCGTTTTGTCAGACCTTTTACGGGTGTGCGTTGGACGAATGGCACTTGCAACGATCGGTGCTGGACGTCGACCATCCGGTGCATGGCATGTTCCAGCTGGACGGTGTGGATGAGCTGGAAAAGCGGATTGTTGTTGGATTGCAAGAGCAATCGGAGAAAGAGGTGGATGCTGGAACAGAGGACGGATCAAAGAAGGGAGCTGTGAGTGCCGAGGAATTCTCCGCCCAGTTGCAAAGCTTCGAATACCTCTTGGAGAAGACCGGGAGCTCGCTCGAGAAGGCCGTGGCGGGCCATGTGGTTTTCAAGGATCGGTTGTTGGCGCTGGGGACGCGGATGAAACAGTATCTGATGTTCGGGTTCCAAAGCCGTGAGTTGCTCATATGATGTGCCCAAACTGCAAACCTCATAGTACCAGAGTCCTTCGTTCTCATACTTCACTGCGACAATCAAACATCAGGTGGCATGCTTGGAGAGCCCAAATCCGAGTGGAGTCGAGGACGGCACTTCAAGCGCGAGATCAAGATCATCGGCCAGTGGAGCGAAAGCGGCAACTTTGCCCACTTCAGCATCACGGAGGACCAGCGGGGCACCTTCAAGCAGAACCTGCGGGAGGTCAGCCCCGAGAATGTATTCCCTCTCATCCTCAATCTGATTTCGTGTTTCCTGTTCATGATGAACAACTACATCATTGAGCCGTCGTCGGCATACTACGCCGAGGCGCTGGGGAGCTCTGATGCGCTGTCGGGCATGATGATCGGAGCGGCGCCCTGGTTTGCCCTGGTATCTTCGATCGTGTACTCGTACTGGACGAACTTCAACTACAAGCAGCCGATTCTGTTTGCTGGTCTTCTGCAATTCGTGGGCAATCTGATGTACGCCAACGCGTATGGGCACAAGTCCGTGGAATTATGTCTGCTTGGGCGGGCAATTACGGGCTTGGGCGCTCCGAGAATCATCAATCGCCGGTACGTTGCCGACGCCACTCCTTTCTCTCTGCGAACCGCCGCCTCCGCTGCCTTTGCCATGTCGACTGCTCTTGGCGCGGCGCTCGGACCGGGCATGGCCATTCTGCTAGATCGGATGCCCGAGTTTGAGTTCTATCTTCCCTTCCTGGGGGAGCAGTACTACAATGGAATGACGGGCCCGGGATATTTCATGGCACTGAGCTGGGGTATCTACACGCTATGCATTATCGTCTTCTTCGGAGAGCCGACTCGGTCCGGGCTGGACGAGCTGAGGAGGCGCGAGGAGTCGGCAGGTGATCACGCAACAACTGACTCGAAGAAGGAGTCGCTACTGGACGAGGTCGAGCTCGCCGCCATGTCTGGCAAGAACAACGGTGAATCACCGCTCGATGACGTGCTGGAAAGGCAAGACTCGCTTTCAGTCGATGGGAGTGTCGAGGATGCTTACGTTGATGACTCGAGTCTGAACTTGGAAGAGGAGGCATCCTTCCACGCTGAGCCAACAACCTCGACCAACAAGGGCTACAAATACCGCTACTGCTCTTGCATCAGAAACATGACGCGCCCCGTCATCATTTGCATGTCTCTCATCTTCATGAAGCGCATTGCTCTTGAGAGCGTCGTTGGCAGCACAAGCATCATCACAAAAAATCGATATGGGTGGAGCATTAAGAACGTTGGAACGCTGCACCTGGTCAACGGCATCATTGTGATACCTGTTTCTGTCTTCTCCGGATATTTGTCGACGATGTACGAGGACCGATACATGAGCATCTGGTTTCTTGCAATCACATTGGTTGGTATGTTCTGTCTGTTCGACATCACTGACCTGATGGACCACGACGAAAACGAGACGTACAATGAGGGCCAGCCGATGGCGGTGGGGCCCGCACGATACATCGTTGGCAGCTTGATCGCCTTCTCCGGGATCGAGGCTTGCGAAAGCTATGTTGCTTCATTGATGAGCAAGGTCGTGCCCTCCGCGCTGGCTCAAGGCACATTCAACTCGGGGTTGCTGGCGACGCTAGTAGGAACGGTGAGTTCTTGTTTTGCAATGGAGACACAGGAGAGGATCATTCAGCACGAAGACTCACGCAATCTTAACGTTTCTATTCAGGGTGGGCGAGCGATGGGAGACCTTTTCATCACCTGCATGGGGTTGATATCAATTCGCAATCTGCTGAACCTCTTGATCATCCCCGGGGCCACTCTCGTGGCCACAAGCATCTTGGTAATTGTATTGAATTACGATCTGCTTGCTGTCTAGTGGATGGGCCTGTCTCTCCCGTAACAGAGACTTTATGTTCGTGGTGCTACGTGTCGATGTTTACAATGTGTTCAATATTAAGTGTAAGGATAAAGATGCAACCAGATGGAACGTTGTTGCTGCGGAGCCTTCAACTCTCTTTGAGCCGCTTCATCTCCTCTACGCATTCGAGAAACTCGTCAAAGGCGCCCTTTTCCACAAATTCCCGGAGTCGAGATGTTGCGTTGTTTCGAGGATCTGGTCCAATGTGTTCCTCATCAACAGCATCGTGAAAGTCCTCTCCAAGCTGGGACGTTGCATCTTGCGCCTCTGCATCAGCCTCCATTTTCATCGTGTCGGACAAGTCAAGAGGGCCATTCAATTGAACAGTGTCCGATACATCCAACCCTTCATTTCGATTTGGCTCGTCGCCATTGTCATCGGCTGACATCAAAGTTGAGCGTCTCTTAAGTGGGCCAAAACTAACGCCAGACTGAGGCAAGTCGTCTTCGCTCTTTTCCCTCATCAGCGACCGCAGTGACAGTCTTCGCATCGACATATCAAAGGAAGAAGTTCTCCCAGCCAAAGATCGCTTCGCGCCCTTCTTCATCATCCATTGATGGTACAGCTGTGAGGCGATTGCCGCGGCAGCGAAAGATGCAAAGAAGACGATCGGAAAGAGCAAGTTGTCGACGCTGATTTTTGCGTATTCTCCCTCGTCGTGCTCTTGTGCTGAGAATTCCAACGAGCAGCTCGCTTCCTCCTGATGCAACTGGAAGTACCGCTCAAGAGAATTCTTCAGAGTGATGCCGTGATTCTTTTCTCCATTATACATCCAGTACGACAGGCCGCGGACAAGGTCAGGCCTGATTGGAAGCGATACAGGCTGCATCGAAAAGGAGCAGAGAACAAGCATCAGAATACCAGAAGAGAAACGGCAACTACCAAACAGCACCAACTTACATTTTCGATGACGAGAGATTTTGTGAAGACAAGATCTCTCTCGCATAGCCCGGCAATCAATTTTGTATTGGGCGACATCTCGGTGTGTGGGATTGCCATAACAGTGCATTTCCCTGCATCGTAGTCCTCGAACACCCCGGAGAAATCGGACGCCGTTTCACTGAACACGAAACGCGCTGCCGGCCAGGCAATCTGTAGCTCATTGCGCAACGCAGAATATGCGCAGATTGAAATGCCATTTTCAACAATATCTTCCATCGCTCCAACGTAGCCATTCATGTCACGCGTCAGAAAAGCCGCCACTGGAGAGCAACGGCAAGATGAGACGAGTGCAGTGGAAAACAGATCAGAATTAATACAGCTGATCACGTACGATTTGCAACGTAAGCAGAGACCTGAAACGGTAACAATGTGTGTGGAGAAGGGCAACACAATTGAGTGAGGGTTGTCGCGGCGTTGTAGAACACCATGCTCTCAGACAAGACATCATACGTACCACAATCAAAACGAAGAAGCTGCGACGCAACGATGAAGCATCAGCGAGCGTCAGAATTGCTGGCTTGAAGTCGATGCGGTAGCAGTATCAATACAATACATACCTGAAGCCAAATAGCAAAAGCTTTTGAGCGAGACTGGCGTCCTTCTCCTGCTCAACCCCGGCACTGCAGAAGAAGATGCCATTGTGAAGGAACTCATCGACGGCCAACCGCGCATACTCCAATTTCGTCAGACGGCGAGTTGGATGCTGCGCAAAGCGAGCTGTTCTTGCTCTCTCTTGCCGACTGGACACTCTGGACTGACCTGCAAACCAAACACTCA
>JALLAP010002074.1:0-12151 GCA_036939355.1 Thalassiosira profunda | reverse complement strand
GTGTGGCTAGTGATGGACAACACCTACGAACACTTCGACGTGACGGGGAAGAACACGCTCCCAAACGCCGGAGACGCCGCGCCAGAGTATCCCTGCTTCGACGAGGGGCACGTCATAAACATCTTCAGCTTCAGCAAGGGCTACGCCATGGCCGGATTTCGCGTTGGATACGTCGCACTGAGCTCCAAGAACGGCGAGACTGGAAGGGGCACGCAAGCCTACGAGGAGATGCTCAAAATTCAGGACACCATTGCGATATGCACGTCGCGGATATCGCAGATGGCAGCGCTGGGGGCTCTCGACGCCGGGAGAGACTGGGTGTACGAGCAGGTGAAGACTTTGGATGAGGGCCGGGCGGCAATACTTGAAGCAATGTCGTTGCTGGAGGAGATCATTGGAGGGGACGGCGCAATGTACGTCATGGGAAAGCTGCCCGATGGAGCTGACGACCAAAACTTTGCAAGCTCGTTGGTCGAAGATTATGGCGTGGCGGTGATTCCCGGATCTTTTTGCGGCTTGCCGGGGTGGATTCGGGTGTGTTACTCGAATCTTCCACCGGAGGATTGCAAAATTGCCGCCGCGAGGCTGAAGAAGGGCATTTTGCAGTTGACGGTAAAGTAATGCTAATCAGATCAACTGCGATCGCTTTTGATCATGTCGTCGATCGCAGGCGCCATCAGTTTCATGCAACCCCGACAAGCAACGTCCCAATCCTCGTTGCACTTCTTCCAACGACATTTCAAGCAATGCGCCTCATTGCAAGCAATACACCGTTGCACCGAGAAAGACGTCGGCGAACAGTTGGGACAGTCAAATGTCTGGCAGCCTTTGCAAATGTCAGCACATCCCTCGCAAGTGTAATCATGGCAATCTAGGCATTGAATCATCTCCATGCAATCCCGACAGTAATCCTTGCAACACTGTTCGCACTGTTCGATGAAAGAGTGCCCCCCTTCGACTTCGCACGCATCGCAAATATTTTCAGTGCATATGCAGCATGTGAATGATTGCATGCCGTAGAAACTGGGATGGAACTCCTCTGAATGAATCATCCAACTCTCCCCCGTGCCCTCAGGTACTACTATGCCCCTTTCACAAACTTTGCAGATAGATCGGCGGCTGCTCAAAGCGCATCGTAGTCCCCCAAAAACGAGTTCAATTGCTCATTCACGGTCTTGCGCCACTTCTGGGGAAGCTGGAGATGCCTCAGCGATGGGTTTGTCGTTCGAAAAATTCTCCGAAGAACAGGCAACACCTCTGCCTCGGACAGAGCCGGTAGCGGCTTAATGGTCGGGCTCTGATGCTGCCCCACGAGGCTCAAATCGATCTGCACCAAGGCAGTGGAATCACGCAGCGGATGCAGCCCAGCACCAGAAATCCCGACGCATCCGGCCAATTTCAACTTTTCCAGGCGATTGACGGCGTCGATGCAAATCAAGGAAGCAGCGATATCGCCGTCCGACAGCCTCGATGCCAGACCTTTCTCGATCTCCTCGTAATCAAGCACCTCCCATGAATCCCTGTTTGCGGACAAAATGGCCCTCCCCAGCTCGTTCGGCTGCCGCTGCGGAGTATCATTTGATTGAGCCGTCCAAGACGGCGGCGGTGCGGTGACCGCAACGGCGAGCAGCGCTAGCGACGGGGGCGTCAGGTAGCCCACCACGTGCACCAGCGAATCTCCGAGATCCCCGATGCCCATGTTGTGGATACCTCGAGCATCGTCGGCAATCCGCGGCCTGGCATTCACGCGGGCATGCCCCCAATCGCCCGGGGCGTCAACCGCACCTCTTGGGCGCACATGGCCTGATTTGGTTCCATTGTTGCAATGGTTGCAAGTTGCAAGCACGCGCCCCCCCCCTGGTTGTCGCGCGCGGGACTCCGGCATTTTTTTTTTCACCCCCGCGCTATTACGCCTTCCCCGGACCGACCCGACCCGGCCCTCCCCTTTATCCCCGCGGCGCCGCAGAGTCCCTCCGCTACCTGCCAACGGCCGACTAACCATGGTGCAATCGACGGGCGACGAGTGCGGCATCTGTCTGGACGCGCTCACGAACCCGGTGGCGCTGCCCTGCGGCCACAATTTCTGCTCGAACTGTTTGGACTCCTGGCGGCCGAAGCACTATGCAGCACTTCAACTTTCAGAGGGGAAGAAGAAGAATTCGTGCCCCCTCTGCAGGGAGAAGATCCCGCCGTCCAGGGAAATGATAGTGCAGCTGAGGTCCAAAAAAGAAATGAAGAGGAAAATGGAGGAGAGGGGTGACACTTCTAGTGAAGCGTACATATCTGTCGCACACGAAGTCGAACAGTTGGAGCTTGAATTCGAGGATTGGACAGAAGCGATAGACTATTCTGGGAAAGACGCATGCATCGAACTCCCGACCTCTATTCACGCAGCCGGAGTGGGGGCGACGAAACCTGAGAACGTGCAGAAAATCCTCGATTGGCTCGGGCCGCCTCCGGTAGAAAAGCGACGAATAGATGCAAAGGACCCGGACGCGATGGACGCCACCCTGATTTTCTTTGCAGTTTTGTTCAAGCACTCGGATTTGCTCAGCATTCTATTGCAATTTGGGGCAGATGTGAATGCTTTGGATGCTGCTGGTGGCACGGCATTGCACCGCATGGGGTTCAAAGCGGATTTTTTCCTTCAGACACGGCTGCTGCTTGAGTGGGGAGCAGACATTGTACCGCAAAGATACAAAGAAGACATGTCGAAAGATGGAGCAGTGGAATTTTTGCTTCAACGAGGCAACTCGAGATTGGCAAATCTGTTTCAGTCAGATCTTGGGGGAAGGAGGTGCGAGCTTGTCAACTTTCCCACGCGGCCGGATCTCAACGGGAAGACTTGCGTGGTTGAGAAGTATCTGCCAGAAAGGGACAGATACAAAATCATTTTTGAGGGATCACAGGAGAAAGCGCTTGTCCCTCCAGACAACCTGAAACGACGGGATCGAACGCCTACCGATTGCGGGTACTACATCACCTTCAACAAAGGCAAATTTTCCCGTCGCGAGTTTGCTTCGAAGGAGGAATGCCAGGCGTACGTGGCAGAAGTTGAAGCCAAGGGCTTGGCAGAGCAGGTTGCTCAACTGGACGTGGGTTCATCCAACACCAAAGGGAAGAGTGGCAAAAAAGGTAGGAAGAAGAAGGGGAAGAAGGGGCGCAAATGAGAGCATAGTACATCTAGTCTTCATCTCTTTATACAATCAGCATTCATTCTTCCGTTATTCCCTGCTGCACCCGTATCGCGTCAGTCACCACGTACAGCACAGCTGATACCAGCCACACCGGCACCGTGCCCAATTCCATGTTATCGGTCGTCTCGTCAAACTCCTCCTTTTGCGAGTGTTGCATGTGCCGCAAAACCACACCCACCACCGACGCCGCCAGCACCAAAAGGTTTGCAATCAGATCAATCGTGTCGGACAGTATCCCCTGAAGCATCGACGCTTGCGGCTTGATGTCGGCAATCTGAAAGTAGAACACGAGAATCGCCATGACAAGCAGCACGTACGACGACACGAGGAGGATTGTGATTTCGACCTCCAGCCTTCGCTCCAGCCAAAAGACGAAGGCGACAACGTCCAGTATGCCCGCGGAGATGAACAACCCCGAAATGACGGTGTTCCACTGCACGCTGCCCGCGTGATACCGGCCGTGCCCCACCGTTCGGACGCTGCACACGTCGATCGACAGCTCCAACGTCGCCGAGAGTATTAACAATGCAAACGCGACGAAGTACACCGCGATGGCGATGGTTTGTCGATCCTCGCCGTTGTATTCGTAGACCTGAAACCACAAGGCGAAGGCGTATCCTATGACGAGGAGGAGGTTGGCGAGGAGGCCCCGCCGGTTCAGCCGGGCGAGGGCGAGGCCCCGCGCGGACGACTTGGCCTCTTCATCGTCCGCTGGCGCCGGCGGGGGCTTGACCTCCTCCTCGCCGTCGTCCTCGGCGCCCGCCCGGGCCGTCTCGGACATCCCCACCCTGCGAGCCGCTTGGAGCCCCCGGTGGAGGGGCAGAGGGTGCACAGCAAAGAGGTTGGGGAAAAGATCTTTGATCTACGTAGGTACTATGGTACCTACGTACGTAAGAGCCGCGCAGCCGCCGACGCGCAGACAACCTCTGCGTGCACCAGGACGCGAGCGTCCCTCTTCTGGGCGCCGACGAGATCAGCAGACCATCGACGCCCTGAGGGAACCGCGTCTTAAAATGACCGCCGCCAGGGGGCGCAGGGGGGCGAAGGCCAAGAGTGACTTGGAGGTTCTCGACCTCGACGACGCCAATTCCTGGAGGGCGGGGGAAATTGGGGAGGACGACGGCGCGGAGCCGTCCCCCAAGGCCGCGGCCCGATCCACCCGCCGCAAATCCACCGCCGCTGCCCGCCCGCTTCCCAAGCCGCGCGGCAAAAATGGCGGCGCCAAAAATGGGAAGAAAAAGGGCGCCCTCAAGGGCGCCCTCAAGGACGACCCAGAGCTGGCATCGATCTTGGAGGAGGCGCGGTACGAATCCCTCGTCGATCCCTACAGAGGCCTGGCGCCCTACTTTTATTTGGAGGGTGACAATAGGAGAGAGGTTCTATCTCATCAATTGCAGGCGTATCTACAAAACGCCCGCAGCCCGTGGGGAAATTGCGCCACTGCATTGGACGTGAAATCGCGGTGGGGATTCCGCCCGGGGGCGGAGGTGGTCCACCTCGACGGGGAGGAGGACGACGCCCCCGAGGAGGGTTTGGCGGTGGAGTGCGGCTGTCCTACCGTCGACGCGTGGGCGAGGGACGAATTGGTGAAGTGGCAGAAGGAGGAGGACGCCAAAAAGAAGAAGGCGGCGAGGGGGAAGAAGCGAAAGAAGGGCAATGACAGCGGGGAGGAGGAGAAGGATGGGGAGGAGGTGCTCATGATCGACGGTGGGGGCGATGGAGAGGCTGCGGAGAATTCAACAGAGCCGCGTTTGTTTTGTGGGGAGAGGAGGGTGGGGCACAAGGCGGCGTGCCCCTGCGATTACAATCCGGTGAGTGACGGCACACTTGTAACTCTCCACAATGAATCTCTGCCCAATGTGCTTCATCTCACAAATGTCCTTTGCATTAAAATCGCAGTTTTGCCTGGCGTCGCTCGGCGGGATGATTGATCGATACCGGCAGAGCGCGGCCAAGGTCAAACATACAGCGGGGGAGACGACTCCGTCCAAACTGATACCGCAACTGATACACAACAACTTGTCTGAGGCTGTGGGCACATCGTTGCAAAATGCGGCCGGCGGGGATAGCGCCCTGCGTCGCAGCATCGTCGTGGACAGGGAGGTGCTCTTGCAACACATCGGCTTCCTTGGTGGCGAAAGCGAGAGCTTTGGCGCGTGCCGGGCCGTACAGTCCATGCACAATCAACTCATATTTCATACTGAACACGACAAACCAGTCCCGGACGGCAAGGTGCAGCTCTCGACGCCGCCGGGCCTCCGCAACCTCGGCGCCACCTGCTACCTCAACAGCCAGCTGCAGTGCCTGGCGCAAAACCTCGGCTTCGTGCGCGGTTTGTTCTCCTGGACGAAGCCGCCGTTCGATACTGGGTCGCCGGTCGAAAAGAGAATGGCGGAGGTGCTCTCGAAAATGCAGAACGTTCTGGCGCGGATGAGATACGGCCCTGACCGCGTGATCTGCACGAACGAGTTTGCGGCGGCGCTGAGCCTCGAGAACGACGAGATGCAGGACCCGAACGAGGTGAGTTTACCGTTGGGGAAGATTGACTTGAATTGCACGCACAAAGCCTAACTCTTTCACTGTCGTCGTTCAGTTTGCTCGCCTGCTGTTCGATAGAATGCAGGAGTCTTTTAGACAGTCGGCCGCCATGTCGCACGAATCGCTGCAGAGCGGGCTTGGCGAGTTGCTTCCATCAGTGTTTGGCGGCACTGTTGCCAATGTTACCGAATGCTTTGAGTGCAGCAAAAAGTCAGAGCGGAGAGAGGACTTTATGGATCTAACAGTCCCGATCGTCGACGCTGAGGAGGAATCGCCTGAGAAGCGACCACGAAAGGGAAAACAAGCAAAGAAGCCCAGTATGGATACTGACGTGCAGCGATGCCTGAATGAGTACCTCCATCCAGAGAGTTTGACCGGGGACAACCAATATGAGTGCTCGAGGTGAGTGAAAGGCGTGCACGATAGTTTTGACGATCCATTCAGTGACAAACCAACCTCTCTCGGTGCTTCTTTCAGGTGTGCGAAAAAGTGCGATGCCACTCGGCGGGTCGTCTTTGCCAAGTTGCCTCCGGTGCTCAACATTCAGCTGGCTCGCTATGTGTTTGACAAGTGAGTCTTCGTTTCAGCGCAATCGAGCCATTCTTGCTCGCCAGCTGATCTTACGCTTTCTTCCTCGTTTCAGGGCGACCTTCTCAAAGCGAAAACTCTCGACTGAAGTGCTGTTGCCCAGATCTCTTGAGATCCCTGCAGAGTCAATCTCGGAGGGAGTGCAGCCACGCGAGTACGTCCTTTGCGCCGTCCAGAATCACCTGGGAACCTCGGCGCATGGTGGACACTACGTGGCGGAAGTGATGGACTGGACGACTGGGGTGTGGAACGAGTTCAACGACGAGGATGTCACCGTTCTGGAGAAGGGTCCAACGTCCAGCTTCGATCCAACTGAGAGAGAACAATCTGCCGCGAATGGAAAAGCGAAGAAGAGCTCCAAATTGCATGGCAGCGAGGACGCGTACAACCTGTTCTACGTTGACAAGAGATATCTGTCGGAGCAATGCGAGATTGAACTGCAGAAGTTCACGGGCGAATCGGGGGATACCTGCAACATCCTTGCGGACATGGCGGCCCAGCGCGATGGGAAATACCGCCTCGAACGAGAGTAAGTGTCGGCCTCCTCGTTGCTAGTGTTTGCAGCCATTACAAAGATCTCACCAATTGATACATAGAAACCAGAGGAAGGAGAAGCTGAAGAACGACAGACTGCAGATTAGGCGAGAGCTAATCCTGGCAAAATTGTTCGAGCCCCCGTCGAACCTTGCCGTTGCTCCCGGTTCCGACGGAAAGCAGGTTTGGGTGGATGGGCACTTTCTGAGGCGGTTCTTCTCGTGCCAAGACGGATTGGAGGATGTGTTCCGGAATGCCACGCTGCCATCGTTTCTGAAGAGCGATCTCTTTGTCTGCGAACACCAAAAGCTCGCGCCGCGGGTGGCGAGAAAAGGAAAGCTGCTTCACTCGGATGTCTATCATGCAATAGAAGCCATTGTGCGCAATGAGTATGGCCAATTTGTCAGAGATGAAGGTTCTGCTCGAAGTGGCCCAGATGACAGCCCGACGCTCATGGGCGAGAAAATAGTCGACGACGGCTCCGGCGTTGATTGCAAAGAGTGTGGAACGTCGTACCAGAGAGAGGCACGTGGCAAATTCGAGCTATTCGAGGTGAGTTACACTACTGAAGCATCTCTTATTCCACGCCTCTGCGTGTCTCTCAATCGCGCCGCCTCATGACTCGATGCCAGTTGCTGCTGTCAATTCACGACGAGTTGCTGGCCGGGAATGAAATCGATCGGCGCAGCATTACCGACACATCCGATATCTACGTCATTTCTCGGACCTTTGCCACTTCGCTACGAAACCTTGTGGAGAAGAAGGTGAAAGAACTGAAGAGCATGGCGCAAAAGAAGCCATCAGACAAGTCGAAGACCGACAACAACTTTTGCGGTGGGTTGGATGCGCTGGATTTGAGCGAAGTCCAGTTGCAGACGGAGGACAAGGAAACGCCACGAAGCGACAGCGGCACGGAGGCCAGTGAAAATGCAGAGGCGCCGGGATTGTTGAAAGGCGAAGACCCAACATCCAAGATATCTTGTAAGTGCGCCGGCGGTTTCTTGCAAATGTTAACTGTCATCGATATCAACTAATCTCCTGCATCTTTCGCCTTTTATTCATTGCGCACGCAGGCGAGCACCGTTGCTGTCCTATGATGAATACGGGGAACAGCGTGAGGCTGATATCTACCGACGTGTGGCAAAAGCTGGCCAAAGTCTTCCCCAACGCGCTGCCCCACAGATTCGAGCACCCAAAAGACGATGCAATTGGCAATTGTGCCCAGTGCTACACCGAGAAGGAGGGAGCAAACATTCTCATCGGGAGTCTCAGAGAATGGAAGGGAAAGGCCAGGTCGTTGCGGGAACTGCGCCAGAGAGGAAAGACAGGCCAATTTCATCCCACGGAAACGGTGGAGGCCTTACTTCTGACGCCTGGAAGCAAAGTCGTTTTGCACGCCCTGCATCATCTTGATGTGATGCGCTGGCGGGACGCAGTTGCTGCTGTCGAGAGGTTTCTGAAGTCGAAGAAGAAGGAAGCTGATGCTGTAAAGAGCCAATTGGAAGAGCTGCTCTTTGTTCCATCTGAGGAATCTCAGGGCCGTGAGTGGAAAATCCGGCCTTTGGTTTGTGACGAACACGGTGAGGCTCTTTGCCTTCCTCCGCTTTCCGGCGAAGAAGATGCCAAGGAATGGCTCGAATCGCTTCCCAAATCAAACATCGAGCTGTTGTTGGAGCAGGAGTACTCGGATCTCATGAGCTCGCTCTCTGCATTGGCGAAAATCATACATGGCAACAACCGGCCGGATCCTCGGGAGATTGGAGCGCCCACAATTTCGATTCGTTGCCAGAAGGGATCGTCCAAAATGAAGATAGGGCCGCAAATGTGTACCGGTGGCTGCCAGGTCACTTGCTTTGCTGACGAATGCACCGAGAACGGGCGCATTGTGCCAAAATCTCTGCAGCCCAAACCTACAAATGCAACCAAAGATGCAAAACAGCTTGTTGTCGAAGTCCCGAAGGGTCCACTGTGCGTGGCACTTGTGCACGAGATTGAGTGCAACATCGACATTGATGTGGCAGCGGGTATGATCCAATGCGATGTTGAGGCTGACAAACTGTCTGAATCTGCCAACGGCAGACCACGCCGCTCAAGGAAGGCTCGAGGAGGATCGGAAGGGGGTTTCCCGGTGCATAAGATTGAGATGGCTCTCGACGGCAACCTGGCCCATTTCCGTCTTCTGCTCCATCAGCTCAAAGGGAAGAAACTGGCTGGTCAGCGCCTCTTTCTCTTGCGGAGCTCCGGTTCTGATCAGTCGACAGAAGAGTTGGGCAATGGCAGCAACAACAAAACTCTCGAGGAAATCGTGTACGGAGAATCGACACGTGAGCCGCAGGAAGGTGATTTGATACACCTGATTCTTTCCTACGCGGACACTGGGCGCAATGGGAAGAGAATGAGTCGGGCAGAGAGAGACGAAGAAGACATTTTACTGGCGTCGTTGACAGAGGCGCAATGCCTCGGTTGGAAAGATGGTGATGGCAGCGTCGTAAACGGAAAGAAGGTCAAAGGAAGGAGGCAAGAGCGGGGCTTCCAAGGAACCTTCTTGCAGTCTTCGGAGATGGGCAATGGTGCTGCTGAGGAGAAAAGCGATGCTGCACCGGAACAAACAAAAAGTGGCCAGGATGCCTCTCCGGCGAGCGAAAACAGCGCGGGTTCAGAGCAACCACCGCAAGACAGTTCGGTGCTCATTGATCTCGTTGAATCCCCTGTCAAAACCAATGGCGGAGCTAGGCCAGCGCTTCAGGCCAGCGACGATGTGGATTCGCGGTTAGACGAGGCATACGAGTGGTTGCGACGACGCTGCAAGGACGACGATGCAAAGGAACGCATTATCTCAGAGATTGAGAACCTGCGAGCTTGCGAGACACTGATTGAAGAAGAAGGAGAAGGAGGAAGGGAAGAAGAAGATGAAGCTGCAGCTTCCTTGAGCTTTTAGACACAACACACTGATGGGAAGCGAACGATTTAGTAGTCTCATATCTACATTTTGAGCCGAATGATCTCTATTGAGGTCATTGATCGCCTTTGTACACTCACAATACAGCCTCGATGTGCAGGCATCTGCTTCACTTGGACAGACGCGTGAAGACGTAGAGGGTGCCAGCGTGGCCCCTCATTACCCGCGTTTGCTCATCTAAATGCACAATGTCCACGTAGGCCTTGCCGTGCCCGCCCAACGGCCTTGAGAATGAGTAGCTCATTTCGCCCGTCTCCTCGTCCATGCCATCGTCGTATCCCCGTGCGCCCATGAGCATTTTGGCGGCCGCCACCATGACTCCCTCCCGGAACGTTCTCCGCGGCGGCCGTCGTCGTTTCTGGCGGAACGCGGGGTTCGGGGACTGCACGCCCTCCTCTCCGCGGAAGAAGCGCTTCCACGCCTGAAACTCGGGAGAGTTTCGCGGCTCCCCGCATTCCACTTTGCCGCCGGTGAACCACACTGACAATCTATCAGGATGGGCAGGATCGGGGAGCGCGTAGCCGTAGGTGGTCATGACGCCGCGGATGGGCTTTTTTACGATCGTGTTGGGCGAGTCGGGTCCAAAGGAGGGCGAGTAGGGCTCGATGACGAATGCGGTGACGATGCTGGAAGGATAGAGAGCAGCAGTGGTTATCACATTGAGCAAAAGGTAGGCAAAGATGCATTCACATGATGTGCATCCAACTCACTGGTACGTCCTCAGTGCCGGCCGCCTCCCACCCCTCGCCTCTCCGTTTCTATTGCCATCCAGCAGCAGCGCCACCTCTTCCTGCAACGCCTTAGGCACCGCTAAAACCCCGCCCTCTCCGTTCTCCTGCACCACTTCCGTAATCGGGTTGAACACCGCCTCAATCGAAACCACCAATTTACCGGGGCGGAACATCTCGAAGCTCATCCGCCCGAGGGTGTACAGCGGGTTGCCGTCCGCGTTGCACCCGAGGGAGTCGAGATAGGTCGGTTTCGTTAAAGTGAACCAATTCCCCTCCAGCTTGGCATCGGGCCCTGTCATCCCAGGCGCTCGTGGCGCGTTTGTTGGCGGGGGCATCCTCGAAAACGAAAGAGGGCTTCGCATGCAAATCTCATCCAGCTTGTCCAACCTCCGCGCCAGCCCCCCTGCCACCCCGTCCCGCTCGCGCACCAGTCCGATGCACTCACTTCGCAGATTCCCCAACTCGTCTACCGCAGCCACCAATGAAACATCCTTGGCGTCCCCCCCGCACGACGCCAGCGCCCCCAGCAGCCCCCGCCGCCCCAATTTGGCCCGGGCCTCCAGGCTCGTCAGCGCGTCGTCGATGTTTTGGAGCTGCCGCTGCAGCGACTCCACCTCCATTTGGAGCGCCTCACTGAGCTCCTTCTCCGATATGGTTACGTGCCGGCCTTCGTTAGCAGTAGTGTTGCAAATGGGCGTGGGAAGGGGCCCCGGGAGGTAGACGCTGCTGGGAAACCGCCGCCGCCGGCCGAGGAGGCGCTGCACCAGCGAGAGGGACGACGATGCCGACGATCGGGATCCGGGCGGAGTCTCGTTAGACAACTTGGCGAGCGACGAGGTCTGGGATAGCGACGGCCGGGGATTGCCGGGCCGGTCGATGCCTTCTGCCATTCCAATTGCAAAGTCGCCGGACGACGAGGAGGGGCTTCCGTCGCTGATGGCACGCTCGCTGTCGGCGGACGAGCTGCCGGAATCAGAGTCAGATCCCATTATCACGTGGATCTCGTCGATACCGAACTGGGCCGAGTGCGCATCGCTCGCCGGGCTCCGCGACAGCGACGACAGGGACGAGCCCGCCCTCTCACAATCATGAACTGCAAAGGTCGTTGTGCAACGATGCCCCTGGCCCATCTTCGTGCTGTCGCGATTGCAATTGCAGCAGTCTTTAGGGCACGCCCCGGGCGGCCGCCGCGCCACGGCGCCGGCGCGCGTCATCCTCGGCTGGTTCTCGGCCATCTCGACGGACGATTGTGCCGCCTCGGCCATGGCACTGGGCAGTGCATGCATGACCTCTTTGCCGGCGGAAATGAGACTCCTGCTCTTGACACAACACATCACAATTCACAAATAGCTGTCAAAATGCGAAGGTTGATAGTGACGTCAAGCGAAAGCGTTAAGTGATAATGTCCTGACCGGGTATCACTATGAGACACTTGCTAACTTCTGAGGCAGACCCGAGCCACGAGAGCCAAAAACCGAGCTCAAGGAATAGAGGGTAGATATTATGTACTGGCAGAGTGGTCCTTCTGGGTTGTTCCTTCCCCTGTTGGCTGTAAAAAAACAAACCGTGGTATTTGACGTCGAGTTTCAATATTTGCGCGAGGG
>JALLAP010002070.1:0-11069 GCA_036939355.1 Thalassiosira profunda | reverse complement strand
ATCAACTGCTCGGTGACCAGTTCCAGCTCCTCTTCCAACGTTCGAATGTACTCCTCTCTTTCTTCGTTGGATGCGCCAGTTGGCTCAGTCTCCGCGGTGGGCGGTGGCGATGCTGCTTTCGCGTCGTTCTCCGCGAATACAGACTCAACATCTTCACCGCTGCCCTCCTTTACAGCTCCAGCTGCATCACTATCCTGGCCACCCTTCTCCTGGTCCGATTCACTCTCCCTCTCCTTCAACCTAGCCGTGAGCACATTCACATCTCCCCGCACCTCCTCCAGTTCCTCGCGGTGCCGCTCCCTCTCCGTATTCAACTCGTTTCTGTAATCTTCCGCCTCACCCTCCACAAAGGCCAGCCGCTCGCACAGGTCCTCGTTCTCCTCCTTCAGCTTCCGCACTTCGCTCGAACGCACTGCGGCCAACGCGCCCTCGGCCTCGCGCAATTTATTCTCGGCTTCCTCCGATTTCATTTCGGCCGCAATACGCCGCTGGCTTTCGGCAGATAGTTGCGTAGTAACGGAGGATAATTTGGTTTCCAGCGAGGTGAGCTGGGGCTGGATGTTGGCCAGCTGGGAGGCGAGGGCGGTGTTGCGCGATTCGGCGCTGGTGAGTTCATCCTCTAGCAGTCATCCGATTGGGGTGGGGGGCGAGGGTGAGGAGGTGTTGCAACTGCAGGGCTAACGAGCACATCATGTGCACAAAACTCACGGCATTTGGTCAGCTCCGCGTCCAGCTCCTCCTCCAACTCTCGCGACGATGCAATGTATTCATCGAAGGCCGTTTGCAGGGCGTCCAACTCTGCCTGCTTCGCTTCGACTGTCGTCATCTTCAATTTTACCACGTGTCGTGAACGAGATGTGCTCAACGATTTGGCAGCGCTGTCCCCTCGACTACTCAGACCGCCAATCTAACCCGCCCAGGACAAGCACCCAGAAGAAGGGTGGGGGGCTATGGGGGTGCCGCCCAGTAGCGCCGCAGTTGCGTGCAGAGAGGCGTTGCCGTTGTTAGTTGTCCGCGAGCAGGAAAAAGTGTGAGAGGCCGCCTTGGGGAACTGAACTAAACTAACTTTTAGTAAACACTAGGAGTGGCCTTCAATCCAAGCAGCAGACCGGGCGGGGCGGAAGGCCCCGAGTCCAACGCGGTCACCTGCCTTCAGCTGATGGTGCAGCACGATTCTGTCGGTGTCTGTTGCAGTTGCTCTCGCAGGGCGGCATTCTCTCCTCGCAGTTGTTCAGTGGTCGCCTCCAGCTCTGCAACCTTGTATGACAGCACCTCTGCCTCCTCTGTGACCAAAAGCTCTCCATTGACGGTCTCCTGCTTTGGCTTTGCTTCCGATCGAACGGACTGGTTTCTTTGTTTGCTTTTCGTGCTATCGACTACTTCTGGCACTTCTGGAGATGACGATGGTGAGTCCAACACACCACCGCCACCGCAATCCTTTTCAGTACCATCGTAGGAATCGGTATCGCCGGCTTCTTCAGATCCTGGCACGTCCAAGATCTCATCTGTAGGTTTCGATGATACTGCCTCCCCGGGGTCGAGCGGTTGGATGATATGAGTACCATTGCCCTTCCCTCCCCCGCCATCCGATCTCAATATCCCCTTCTTCTTCAACTTCCCCCGCAACACTTCTACGTCGGTCCTCAGCGCCCGTATCTCCTCCCTGTACCTTTGCTTCTCGGCGTTCAACTCGTTCCTGCAGTCCTCCGCCTCGCCCTCCACGAAGGCAAACCGCTCCAGACTCTCCTCCAACTCTTCCTTCAGCTGCTTCAAAGACCCCTCAGCCTCGCGCATTTTGTTCTCGGCCTCCTCGGTCCTTGTCTCGGCCGCTACACGTCGTTGATTTTCCGAGGACAAATCTTTGGTTATGGATGTCAACTTGCTCTCCAACGAAGATGTTTGTAGTTGGCACTTGGCCAACTGCCCGGCGAGGAGGATGGCTCGCGATTCGGCGTCGCTCTTCTCCTCCGCAANGTAGTTGGCACTTGGCCAACTGCCCGGCGAGGAGGATGGCTCGCGATTCGGCGTCGCTCTTCTCCTCCGCAAGTTTGGCAACTTCTTCCTCCAGTTCCCCTTCCATATCCCGCGACGAGGCAATGTACTCGTCGAACTCCTCTTTCAGGGCATCGAGCTCCTTTTGCTTCTCCTCGAGCGTTGTTGCCGTCATTTTCTCTGATGATCTCCCATCAACCACAACGCGTTGCTGCCAACCCACCTACGCTGCGCGGAACCAGACGCGACGAGCCGCTACCGCTCCTCCACCAGGGCGAAGCGCGACATTACGCTCCCCTCTCGCCCGTTCGACGGCTCACTCGGGGGCAGAGGGTAGCGTCTGAGCTGGGCGTGGCGTCGCTGGTCAAAGAATAGAAGGCGGCTACGTAGGTATTGTACAACGTATCTGGGCGCAGGTCCAAGCTAAACAAAGATCCGCGTCCGCCCCCCTCTCCTCTTGGGGCACCGCCCCCGCGGCCCTCCCGGCCTCACCGGTGCCATGATGAACTTCTCCCGCCCCCCGGCGTACCGGTCGCGGCGCGCCGTCCCCTCGTCGGCGTCGCCCACGTCGGCGTCGCGCCCCCTACCGGACATCTCGCCCGTCCGCGCCCTCCAGCTCCTCCTCGGCATAATGGCCCTGCTCATCGCCCTCACGAGCGTGGTCCACATCCGCCCGATGTTCCACGCGGTCGATTCCCACCTGCAATTGCAGCACGCGCACGTGGAGAATGGACCGCCGATACCAAATGATGGCAAGAAGCCGCCGGCGCATCCTTCTGAGGGGCTGCACCATGGTGTTCACAAGAACCTGCTTGAGCATCGGAAGGGGGTGATGGACCACTTGATGCAGAAGGTGATACAGGCGAAGGCCAAGAACCAATCGTTGCAAATCGACTCTGCCAAAATAAAGGCGGCTGCAAAACGAGAGAATCATGCAACTGGGGTTATAGATAAAGAGCCAGCAAAAGTCGTCCGGTCGCCCATAGAAAAGCAGCATGCAAACGACCTGGAGATTAAACAACAAAAGGCAAAGGCAGATGCTAGCAAGTCTGCAAATGGTTCCCATGCAAATCTAAAGGGCGATGCAAAGGATACAACCAAAAAGAGTCCGCTAGAAGAGCAGCATACGAATGCGGTGCAAAAGCTGGCGAGGGGGCATTCGGGGTTGCCACTGGACAAAACCCCCGCCCTCGTCGGGGCCCAACGGGGCACCGTCGAGTGCGACGTCGACGTCGACTTTATGGCGTACTGGAACTCGCCGCAGGGAACACGGGACGAGGAATTTGTCAATCCCTTCAAAGTCAAGCCGCCGCCGGGCAAGAGAAAATACCTCACCTTCGAGCCCGATCCGGGAGGTGGGTACAACAAGTTTGTGTGAGATGCCTCATCATGTCTGCTCTCATCGTTCGCTCTCCTTTAGGGTTCAACAACATTCGCATGTCGATGGAGACCATTTTCGTCATCGCCGCGGCCACGGGTCGAACGCTGGTAATGCCGCCGCCGCAAAACATGTACCTTCTCGCTGGGAAGCGACGAAGCTATGACGAATTCTTTCCAATCCACACCGAGGCGTTTCAGAAGAGGGTCGAGATCATATCGAGCAAGGAGCTATTGGAGGCAGAGATGTCGCCAGGGGGATATTTGGCGGTAGACGACGACGATCTGAAGAAGCAGCTGATGGGCATAGCGGAGGGCTGTGAGAAGATGAAATCCAGTGAGTGCCGTTGGAGGAGTAATTCATGGGAGATATTTTCTTGTCTCACGCGTGCTGATGCTTTGTTGCCTGCTTCTGTTGCAGGCGCGCAAAGTTGCTCGAAGCTCCACAAGCTTCTGCTGGAGAGGGCACAGATGGCACCGGTGAAGGACTGGGAAACGTGCGTCATCTTCGATGAAGAGGCGTTCAAGCGCGGCCCCTCCGCCATCACCTCGCCGCGGATGCAAAGAGAAATTGCGACGTTCTGTGGGGTGAGAGATTCTCATTGATTGATAATCTTTCCCAACCCCTGTTCACTCAACCTTCTCTCATGCTCGTCTGCTTAGAACAAGCGCACTCCTCTCTACTACGGATCCGAAATGGCAGACCCGGACATACTGCACTTTCACACCGGCGACGCCGATGCCTACCGGATATTGAACCATTTCTACACGACAGTCTACTTCACAAATCCTTCCATTGACAATTACTTTAAACGCTTCGTGCGCGATTTCATCCATTACCACGACAATGTTCACTGTGCCGCTGGAAAGATCGTGAAGATGCTGCAAGAGGAGGGGAGGCAACGGGGTTTTGATCCTGATGAGGAGGGAACGGGAGGGTTTTCGGCGTGGCACGTCCGGAGAGGCGACTTGCAGTACAAAGAAGTTATCATACCGGCAGAAGAATGGTGGAACAACACCGCAAAGCTGTGGCAGCCCAAGGAAATTCTCTACATTGCCACCGATGAGCGGAACAAGGCGTTCTTCAATCCCATCGCAAAGCATCGCGATCTCCGATTTCTCAGCGATTATTTTGAGAAGGCAGGGCTGGACAAACTCGACAAACATCTACTCGGAATGGTGGAGATTGCCGTGGCCAGCAGGGGTCGACTCTTTGTGGGCACCTGGCACTCCACCTTTTCGAGCTACATCGTGAGGCTGCGCGGTTACTATGGAGCCAGCAAAATGTCTTCTTATTACTCTTATCGGCCCCGGACATTCATCATGCACAAGTGGGCCCAGCCGAGTGGAAATTTCGCTGCGAGGGAATTCCAGACCGCTTGGTTGGGGATCGATGGAGACGAGTACATTCGTGAAGATCTGGAGCCCACGCTGCCTTCGCCCATTGGACCCGCGGCAAATTTGTCACTGATTGGACAACCGCTGCCCCGCCCAAACCACTTAGCTCGCGGTGTATCTGGCCTGCTAATGTCGGACACGCCTGCGTTGGCAGGAGCATCTCGCGGAAAGATAGCTTGCGACATCAACGTGGACAGCCTGGCGTACTGGAACGATCCGCAGGGCTCTAGGGATCAAGACTTCGCCAGCCCTTTCCGAACAACTGGAGCCAAGCGAAAATACATCACGTTCTTTCAGGACGGTGAGCATCTGCACCAGTGTGTCTTTTAGTTGCTCTTCTGATTTGCTCACATTTGTCCCTTTGCTCGTCTTGCAGCGGGGAGATTCAACAACATACGAATGGCTCTGGAGATTGTGATGGTATTTGCAGCTGCAACGGGTCGTACCCTTGTGCTCCCTCCAACGCAGAATCTTCACTTGGAGGAGGGTGACAGCACTGTCGACAGCTTTGAACAATTCTACTCATTCCATGGCGACGAATTCAGGAAACGGGTCCAGGTCATTTCGATGAAAGAATTCATTGAATTGGAGGGAAAAGAGGGGCTGGCAGCGTTGGGGGATAAGGACTACGCTCGGGTAATGGAGCTCACGAATTTTTGCCACAACCGACGAAAAAGTGAGTGGAGGAAGGTGGCTGGCATCTGTGCACTGTGCTTTGCTTACGCATTTCTCTGCATGTCTGCAGGCGATATCTACTGTGGAGAGGTCTTTGAGAAAATTGCTGCCCATTCCAATACAATGGTCGCTCCGGTCGGAACGGGCGGTTCGTTGGACACCTGTCTTGTGTTTGACGAGGCAGTCTTCAAAAGTGGGCAAGGGGCCATCACTGAGGAGGTCAAGAAATTCTGCGGCGTGAGTTGATTGATATTGCTGTTCTATGTATTTACCCTTGTTCGTCTGACGCTAGAGCTCCCACTCCTCGACGAGTACAGCATCGCAAAGTTGTCTTCTACACGCAAGATCTTGCCGAACCCGACATCTTGCATTTCGATGCCTACGAAAAGGATCACCGGCTGTTGAGCCATTTCTATGAGTTCCTGTATTTCACCGACCCACTCATCGACAATTACTACAAGAGGTTTGTTCGAGACATGATGCATTACAACGATCGGATATACTGCGCCGCTGGAAAGATTGTCAGGTCGATTCAGCAAGAGGCAATAGATCGCGGTTTTGCCCTTGACGAAGAAGGCGGAGGCGGGTACTCGTCGCTTCATGTCCGACGTAACGACTTGCAGTACAAAGACGCACTCATATCCGATGACAAATGGTGGGAGAACACCCATGAACTGTGGAAGCCGAAGGAGATTCTCTACATTGCAACTGATGAGAAAGATCGTATGTTCTTTGACAACTTCTCCCAGAAACACGAGTTGCGATTCGTCGATGACTACTGGGAGATGGCTGACTTGGGAAGCTTCTCGAAGGAACATCTCGGAATGATGGACGCCATCATTGCCAGCCGTGGGCGCGCATTCGCCGGGACTTATCACTCGACTTTCACGGGTTATATCATACGCATGAGAGGATATCATGGCATGAGCAAATACACCTCTTGGTACTCGTGGAATCCGAAGAAGTATGAGATGCAAAAGGGTGACTTCCTTTCGACATCCAATGGGTTCTCGCGGGAATATGCCATCGGCTGGGTTGGCATCGACGGCGACGAGAGAGTCTTGAAAGACAACGAGGGCGAATTGGACGCCGATTCTGCTGCCGACCCAAAGGCTGCCGCTGGGGCTAACAAAGACAGTAAAAAGGAGGAGAAAGAGAAGTCTGATGACAAAGCGGGAGAAAAGAGTGTGGCAATCAAACAACACGCTGCTGTTCCAAAGGGCGACTCTAAGGGAATGGATGATCCGAAAGATACAAAGAGCGCCACTGAGAAGGAGGAGAAGAGAGTGAAACCCGCTGCGTCCAGTGCCACCGAGCAGAAGGCCGGCAAAGAGGCCACCAATGACGCGACGCAGCCAGACCCTGCCTTGGAGGCAAAGTCTGGTGCTAAAAAAGAAAGCGCCCCAGCACACGGAATCAGGTCGCTGGAAGAAGGAATGATCAGTGCCATGGGCTTCCTTCCGCAGGAAGACGGTGATTTGGAGAATGCAGCCGACGGCTCAACGATATATACGGTCTTCAGTACCGACTGCGGGAAGTTTCAACATTGGCAGTCATACCTGCTCTTCTTTTCTGCTGCAAGAGTCAAGCAAACTGGCTTCATTACTCGCATCGCATCGGGCTGCACCGATGAAGAGAAGCAAGAAGCAAGAGAGTGGCATCTAGAGGTGAGATTGTTCGTACATGTGATCCATCGTACAGGTCTGTGGCCTTCCCTCCTCATCCCACAACTCTCTTGCCACGACAGCATGTCGCTGTGATGTCGAGCAGGTTCCGGATAGTCTTCACGCCCAAATTCTCGGATGTCAAGGATGAAGACGGGAAGAGCACTGGGGACTACAAGTACTTCAATAAGCCTTTTGGCGTCCGGTACTATCTCGAAAACAGCAGTGACTTTGGCTGGGATGAGAAGGCATCTAAGATGACAGCCGTCGAGGAAAAGGCGGTTGTGATTATCATCGACCCTGACATGGTTCTTCTGCGGCCGTTGACGACCGATTTCAGTGACGACAGTGTCCAATTTTGGTCTCCTTTCCACAAGAAGAATGTGGAAAGGAAGAAGAAAGTCGAGCCTGGAGTGCCTTTTGGACAGACGTACGGTTTGGGGACCAATTGGTTGAAGTTCAGCTCACTGGCTGGACCCGACAGTCCAGCGATAAAGGTTGATGAAAGGACGGCGACTCTGCACTATCAAGTTGGACCTCCATACATTGCTACGGCGCTGGATATGCACAAGATTGTGAAGAGATGGACCGAGTTGGTACCCAAAGTCCACAAAGCCAAGCCGGAGCTCCTATCCGAAATGTATGCTTATTGTTTGGCGGCCGCTGATCTTGGATTGAAGCACGAGGTTGTGAACACGATGATGATATCTGATGCTGATGGTGCGTATGGAGAGGGCTGGGAGTTGATCGATCACCTTCCGAACGATCAAGTGTGCGTGTCTGGGATTACGCCCAATCAAAGTGCCGGCCCGCTTCCAACATTGCTCCATTACTGCCAATCTTCCGGTGTCGGAGATGTTCACTTCTCTAAGTACGCGATGCCGGCCGATATCTTCTCTTGTCAGAAACCGCTGCTGGTCGAGCCCAATCCTGATACTGTGATGTCCCCGGACCAAGCTTACAAGCTTGGTCGGAATCCCGGACAGAAGACTGAGCTGAAGCCCAAGTTGCACAAACACAACGCGTTTGCAACTTGTGCGATGACGAGCGTGGTGAACGAAGCGTCTCTCTTCTTCAAGCTACACCACTGCAAAGAGGCCAACAGGGAACGGAAGCTGAATTTGCTGTCGTAAACTAACTGCGGATCTTAAAATAGTCGAATGAGCCCAGTGATCTGGAATCAGACAACAAAGTTAGGACACAATCGTACCTATCTAAAGCAAACATTACTACAAAGACCTCTATCGAACAAAGAACGTAGATTCATGAAGGTCGGTCTGGACTCCGGTCTCTCTAGGCCGAGGGAGAGCAGGGCGTGTTTGGGGCTCCCAATGAAGATTCCGCGTCCTCCTCTCTGCAGGAAGCGTGAGCGTTTTGGAGGTAAGAGATGCTTGGCGGCGTGCAAAGGTCCGCCAACCGCTTCGCGAGAATAGATTGATCCAGCGTCTGTAAGCTGCTCTCCGGCGCTGGCTCGTTTGGGACAACCCCTCTTATCGGTTGTAGATTGCATGGGACCACACAATTATCCCCGTCCGATATCGCTCGCTGCGCTTTGATCGATATCGTCTCAAGAGCCTTGGACGGCATCGCATTATCCCCAAGGGCTGCCTGCTGCTGACTGGGTCCAGTAGGACCACTGGGTTGGCCGAACACAGGAAGTCGGGGCATCTCGGTCAGGGATCGTCGCGAACGCCGGTCATTGTACGAGTTGTCCGGCGTCTTGAAATTGGCAGCCGGAAAGGGCTCTTTAAGATCGAGGGCGGCCGCCTCCGCGAGGAGGGACAGCGCTTTGTCTTCCTGNGGCAGCCGGAAAGGGCTCTTTAAGATCGAGGGCGGCCGCCTCCGCGAGGAGGGACAGCGCTTTGTCTTCCTGCCGGTCCGACGCCTCCAGTGCCTCTGACGCCCGGCCACGTCCCCTGAACGGAACATCGAGCGCCTCGGGCATACTCAGCTCGGGCAGCTTGGGCATGCGTTGGGCGGCGCACAACCGACTGCGGGAAGGACGGCGGGAGTTTTCCGAATTGTCCGGAGTCTTGAAGTTGGAATCAGAAAGAGGTTCCTTGCTGAACTCGCACGCTGCCAGAGACTTGCGGAAGGACGGCGCTCCAGGGGAGGAGAAAACAAATTGCTGGGGGTGCTCCTTCTTCTCAGCGCTGTCGTGCGTGCGGATCGAGAAGTCCGAGCCCAATCGCTCCCGACTCCGGGTTCTCTCCGGTCCATCGAATGACAGCTGCTGGAAAGATTCCGAGGCAGCCAGGGCGTCGTCGCGTCGAATGGTGGAGAACTTGTCGGGGGTCTCGAACGTGACGCAGCCCTTCGAACGAGAGTCCGAGGAGGACGCGCTGTCACAGCTCTTAAAACGACTTCGGATGGGCTTGAACTCCCGAGATGGGGGCTCTGGGGTGGTGATGTTGTGTTTCTGGGTCTTCATCTTAGGGCGGAGGGTGACTTTCTTGCTTGTTGACTTTGCGGTGGGGACCGTGAGGTCGCCTGGGATATCGTCATAGTCAAAGGAGCCGAACTGCCAAACGATATCCGCCGCGACGAGGGAGGGCGAGATCTCGTCCGAAGTGGATGATTCTCTGGAACGCGGCGACGCCCTCAGAGACCCGTCGAGGCCGTTGTCGCACTCGTCCCGCAGACTTCCCTGGCTTGCAGTTTCTGCGGCTGCGTCGTTTTCTGCCTCGTCCACATCTTTCAGCAGAGGCACGCCATTTGGAAAGAAGAGAAGGTTGCTGTTCTCTTCAATGCCCGAGTCGGCAAGGACTGCGCTCACACTCCGCTTGAACGTCTTCATGAGAATGGCCGGTGGAGACGCAGCCATCTCCATCGCCTCGTGCCTGCTAGCGCCTTTCCTTTTGGGCATGAACCTCTTCATATTGTCGTCTCCAAAATTGAGCTTCTCCATCATGTTGAGCATGTCTCCATCAGTAGTGGCATCCTTGCCGTCGTCTCTATCTGTCACGCCCTCGACACCGGCTACCAAGTCTCCGCTCTCCCTGCGCTTCCTCTCCTCGTTTTGTAACTCCTGTCTCCTCCTTATATGCGCCTCTGCCCTCAATTGACCTTGCAAGTAATGTCTCTCTGATGCTCCCCTCCGCGCCAGAGGAGAGGACAGGGTGGGCTCCGTCTCCTTGACCTCGGACTTAACGGGTCTGATGCGCAGCTGTGGGGCATTCATCCTGTTCAGCATATTATGCTCTACTTCTATTGATTTGCTGGGGTGAAGAGCGCCCCCCTCCTCACTTTCTTCGTCTTGGCGCGAATGCCGGCGGGCTACCGGCCGGCGAATCCCTAAAGCCGCAGGGGAGAAGCTGGGGAAGGGCGGAGGGATGAGGTCATCAACTGCCCCGTCGTCTGTTCTATTTCTTGACTCCATCGGTGCAGCTTGCAGCTGACATTCAACGGTATCGCCGCTGGCCGAGATATTAAAGTCGTCGGCCGACAATACTTGGGCGCGCGGCGCGTCAGTGGACCCTGCCGCTCGCTCTTGGATTGGGATTCTGTCGTGCATTGGTGCATCTCCCTCCCAATCAATTGCACCGGGTCGAACGAGTTTGCTCTCTCATTAGCCACCCCTCCTCACAGTGAGCAGGTGATGAATTTATGAGCGCACCTACCAGGGGTCAAGGGGCATCCACCTGTCCTGGCCTGGCCATGGGCATTGGTCGCCGGTGGGGGCGAGGGGTTCGTTGTTCGTTGCAAGCTTGCCATCTGCTTCTTTGCTTTTGGTGCATGCACCGGGCAAAAAATTCTTTCCTTTCTCGCTTGCTTTGAGAGTCCAATAAAAAGCCAATGACACAAACCTTCCTCGTGAGGAAATCTTTTGCAAGCCCCCTACCCTCGCTGTCGCTGCCTCTGAGTGGCAAACAAAAGTCATCTGTTGGACGATCTACTCCTCGACTACAATGGCCGTGCATCACACCCTCAAACCTCCCGCGCGTGCTGGATTTGGGCTGCTTT
>JALLAP010002066.1:0-12514 GCA_036939355.1 Thalassiosira profunda | reverse complement strand
TCCAAAATGATGAAGCTTGCCCTCACCGCTGCCCTCGTCGGCTCCGCCGCCGCCTTCGCCCCGGCCTCCACCGGCCGCGCCTCCACCGCCGTCAACCTCGACATCAAGGGAGAGCTCGGAGCGCAGATGCCCCTCGGCGCGTTCGATCCCCTCGGCTTCATGGTCGACGCCGACCAGGAGGAGTTCGACCGCCTCCGCTGGGTCGAGCTCAAGCACGGCCGCGTCGCGATGCTCGCCGTCACCGGATACCTCGTCACCTACGCCGGCGTCCGCTTCCCCGGCGCCGAGGACATCCCCTCCGGCTTCGCCGCCCTCGACAACCTCCCGGGCATGGTCTGGGCGCAGATGATCGCCACCTGGACCATGATGGAGGCCGCCAACCAGGACCAGTTCAAGGGCCCCTGGGGCACCAACCAGAACGCCCTGGGCGACTCGCCCGCCGAGTTCAAGGGCGACTTCCGCAACGGCGCCCTCGACTTCGGATGGGGCAAGCTCTCGGACGACGCCAAGATGCGCAAGCGCGCCATCGAGCTCAACAACGGCCGCGCCGCCCAGATGGGCATCCTCGGCCTCATGGTCCACGAGAAGCTCGGCAACGTCGACAACCTCCTCCCGCCCCACTTCTAAGTTGGTGCACCCAATAGACCGCCAACTATCTTCTGCCTTTGACGGGAACCCACCCCACGTCAACCAAGATTGCTTGAAGCCGCAGACGAGCGGGCGCGGAGGACCAAGTGCTGGCCCCGCGCCGCAGTGCTCTCTGTGAGAGAGATTGCTCTAGATGCTTTTGATAATAGATTACTAGCAAACACTTCTATCTCGACATGATAATTGCTTCTAGAAATGACAATTGCTTCTGCCGGGATGCAATGCTTTTAGAACGAAGCAGCAATAATGCTAGGTAGCCGGAACTGGATAGAGAGGCGCACAACATGTGTTGCAGCGAGAGGGCACATCCTGGCACAACCTGCCTGGCACATCCCCTTCTTCTGTCTGCTACAGACTACATATCGTAATACCTATCATTACACGAGAATGAGTTGTAGGTAGGTACTTAGGTTATCTCAAGCTCCATTGCTCATACTCGCATCTCAGCCCATGTTATTCAAGTTTTGCTGAACAAGCAAAAACGTGCCCCGAACGAACTCATTGTGCGTCATGATCAACGGCAGTCTCGGATGCTTCACCGTATCCATGCTCGTCCGCTCCCACACCGCGCGCTCGTCCAGCTCGTTCAGAATGTAGCTCACGTGATTCTGCAACGCGCCNCGAGCTCAACAACGGCCGTGCCGCCATGCTCGGAATCCTCGGACTCATGGTCCACGAGGAGATCCAGCCCCTGGGCTACGACCCGGACCTCCCGATCATCGGCCACCTCCAGTAAATGGTTGGTTGACCCTCCAAGGTTCAGATGTTTAGCTTCTTCATTGAAGAGCAGGCGTTTAGCTTCTTCATGAACGACAGGAAGATTGAAGCCCCTGGCTTTTGCTAGCTAGTCCAGTACTAATAATGTATAATGAGTCTCTCTTCCAAACCTGCTGTGCATACATCTTAGATATCGTAGAGAGACTGACTTCAACCTCCTCCCCCTTCTTCAGCTCCTTCTTCTCTCAAGATCACTGAAACGACGCAATCCGTACACGACGTTGGATGCTGCCTCGCCTTCGTCCTCGGCAGGAAGGCGCTTGGTGGAATTGCCGCCTTGAACAGCATGTGGTGTGGGCAGGTATGAAGAGCCTTCGCTCAAGCTCCGGAGACTCGCGTCGTTGTCGAGATCGCACAGACTGGGTTGGCGAGGAGGCCTTCGAGGGCGTGGGGCAGTCGGAGCGCGCTCGTCTGAACTTTGCATCTTGATGGGTGGTAGAATATGAGGCTACTTGGCTAGATGAAGGGGGGTCGGTGCCACGAAATGTGACCGACTTAAATTTGTCTCCCCGGGCCGCATCGTACCGAGAGGTCATGGCGATCGGGCTGACGGACCGCGGAGGCTCGAGGTCGACCGACCCGTGAGACGACGGCGGGGACGTGCTCGCCGTGTCGTCATTTGCGCTGCAAATCTTGCGATATGCCTTCTCCGTCGACTTGCAGCTCTCGCCGCGGCGCTCGCGGCCGCGACCCTTCTGCTTGGAGAGGGCGATGTCCTCAGCCAGCATTCCATCGAGCACGCAGTGGGGGCAGCGCTCGAGGATCACCTTCCACTTAAAGACGACGCCCGTGCCGGGCACGAACACTTTCCGCTTTCGCAGTTGGATGTGCGGGTGGCGGATGCAGCGCCCGGCCCTGTCGTGTTCGTTGGTGGCGTTCATTGTCTCTCAATGCTCAGCTGTTGCGTTGGGAAATGAGCTGCGCCCTACCAATATTGTACCATTGCAATTTCCGTTGAACGTGGTTTGAGGCTGTTGAGAGCAATAGCCAGGCATGCAGTAACTTTATTCACGCGCATCTGTTCCTCGTCGACGAGAGCCGGAGCGGGTGAGGGCCGAAGTTGTGAGCGTTTTTGCAAGCGAGTCACGCACCGTCAATGACTGGTCGATTGACAAATGACCCTCTATCACTAGTACAGCTCAGGATGTTGTGAGCAGGGAAGAGGCGCTGTTGTCCAACCCTGCATAGGACGGAAAGAACACCGAAAGAAGAGGCGCTGTTGATGTCGGTTTACTGTCTGTACGGTAGTGTGTGACATGCTTCGTCAAGTTCAATGTACCGTAGGGTATCCAATGCAGGTCGGAACCCCACCCGCCCTAGATGAACTTGTGCTCCGCCAAGTAGAACCCATCCCTGTTTCTCAATACCAACTTCGAATGCTTCATCAATTCTCTCACTTTGTTCACATCCTCTCCCAACTCCCCGTACCGAACCATGTGCGCTTTCTTCAGCTGCTCAGTCCAAAAGCGCACTTGAGTCAGTGTTCTTGTTGGGTCACCGGAATCTAGACCACTCATCATTAGACCTAAGCCCATTCCATTCATAGCGCGAGTGTGCAACACCCCCGACAACTCATAGCATAAATGGAGAACGCCGAGGTGCTCGGTGCTCGCGTTGTTGCAGGATGCAAAAGAAAAGTGCAACAGAGTGGCCAGTTCGAGGAGTTCGGACACATCGCTGCCGTTCCCGAGCGAAACGTTGAAGTGCTCCATGTACAAAGCCGCATACCCCACTCGGATGTATCTCTGTGTTTCGTTGGGCGAGTGTTTGGCAGATGCAAAGCAATCTTCCAAGGAAGAAACCAGATCCGTCATTTCCGCATCCCGCCTCTGATCGCGGAGAGACCACATATCATCTGCAACATCCGATACCTCTGTAAGCTCTGGGATATCTGACGCTGCTTCTTCTTTTGCACAACGGACGCACTTGCATTCGAATCCATACTTCGAGCTCAGCATCTCTTGTCGGACTGCATAAGGAGTGCATGCAGGAAGGTAGGACCACGTGATCTCCGCCCCTTTTGATATATCTGCGCAGGCATGAACAATCATCACTTCTCTTCCTCGGACGCCATCAATCTCAGATGCATTCCATCCATTGCCAGCGGGAATGCGGCCAAAGACGCGCACTGCACTCGGAGTACAGGAGTGGTTGATTGCAGCTGCGAGAGGATATGCCGCCAACAATCGGTGGTAGCAATCCTCGGTGTTCTCCCGCTCCGTCCAACACTTTGCGATTGCATCGTAGCCATGAAAATCGGGCCCAAAGGCATTCCGGCGAATGGTATTGACGATTGTATCCCTATCCAACTTTCCGCTTTCGTCGCCGCCGCCGTTGGCGGTGCCGATTGACGACGGTTCGCCGAGCAAGATGTCCATCCATTCATCGGGAGCGTCTACTGTTGGCACAGCATCCGAGCTCATTTGCGCCGAGAATGCAGCTAGCAGCCTGCGCGCCCGGCCAACAGTCTCTTTGGGCTGTATTTCTGCATCCTCCACTATTTGGCACAGCGATTGCACCTGCTCCACCAGATTGTCCTCGGTCATTTGCTCCAGATCCCGGGCAGCATCTTTACCCTGTTGCTGCTGTTGCAAGTAGCGCCGACGGACCTCGGCTGCATCGGCCGACACGATGGCGGGTGTGACAAAAAGGCATTCGCCCGCCTTGACATCGCGAGTAGTGATGAGGCCGCGTCCTGCAATAGATCAGCAACAGAGTTAGATAGTTGTGCATGATGCATCAACGGGTGAACCCAGGCAAGACGATGCAAGCAGTTTGCAAATACTGCACACAACATATATTCACATGCACTCACCGTGCATGACTGCAGATGTATCCCCATTTGCACCACCTCCTCGTTCAGCCAGAGCTATCGCTATCGGTCCAACGAACGGCAACGCAAACGGGAGCTCCCCGCCGCTTCCATCGAAGAGGAGGGGGGACGCGTCGCTCAGGCGACGTGGCGTCAGCGACAGCGTGCTGAGATCAACGCCGCCGGCGCCACCCTTCTTCCCCGCGCCCGGGGGCTTCTTCTTTCCCTTTTTCTTGGCGCCCATGGGTCTCGGTGCAAGGCTATTGTGTGTTGGGTGCACCCTTGGTGCACCTTGCTCGGAGGCAGGTTTTTGCGTGTGAAAATGCGTGAAGGTGAAGGCTGAATCGACCCTGACCCTCAACACCACGCACACCCAACACCCAACACCCATACCACCACCCTCCCCTCGTCCCTCGCCCCACAGCCCACTAGTACCCACCATGGCGCGCCGGGCTCCGCTGGCGGCGTTGGGCCTGTCGCTTGTCGCCTCATCATCGGCGTTCACATCCCCCGCAGCGGTGCTCGACAGGCGAAAAATCGGAACACCCTCCTCCACCCAACGCCCCTTCTTCGAGGGCCTCGACAAGGCCTTCGAGGACGAGGGCCCGCTGGGCAAGGGAATCACCGTCGGGAAGGTCCAGGTGGCCCTGAGCGTGAGCGGGGCGGAGCGCACGGCGGGCGATTCCATTTTTGCAACCCTGGAAAGGCACGCGCGGAACGAAGAGGCGGGGAGCGCCTACGACGACGATTACGACGAGGGGCCTGGCGATTCGGAATTGTCCAAGGTGAGTGCTCCAAATGATGGGGCAAATTTGCGTTGCGTGCACGCCAGTTTGCTGACGATGCCCCGCTGCGCCCGCGATGTGCACAAGATGTGTCACGAGATCTGCTTGGGCCTCCTCCGGAAGAGCGACGATTGGATAGCGGCCTGCAGCGACAGCGAGTGGTTCAAGGAGCAGGAAATGGGCAAGGCCGAGAGCACGTACAACCTGTGGGCGGATAGGGAGGCATGCAAATTCGAGAAGGAGTACGTGCGTCCGGAGGGGGATACGTCGGAAGCCGCTAGTCCGACCGTGGCGGTGGTGAGCGTGATTATGGAGATACAGGGCGATGAAACTAATTTTGAGAGGGCGGGGTTCAGCTTGGCGGATACGAAGGGCGTGCTGACGAGCATTGCGAGCGACTGTCGAGTGGAGGGAGGGGATTGTTTGAATGCTTTTGAGGTGTTTTGGACGCCGAGCGAACCGTCGGACGTGCTGACGGAGCGGGATTGCATATTCGACTTCCCGGAGCTTATCACATTGTGATATTTACAATAGAGTGTGGCGAGAAAGAAATCAAGGGAAGGAGTTTCAAAGCGAATGGTAAATTTGACGCAGTTGAATTCGGAAACAGGCAAAATCTTAAACGCAGAGCTGTCGAGAGCGACAGAACCCGCTGACTGACTGTTCCTTGCAAAGAGACGCGTTAGCAGGATGTCAATCGCCGATGAGAGCCCGACAACCACTCCTCGTGATAGGGGCATGCCCCTCAACGATGCCTCGGCCAACGACTCCTTTACCATTGAAGATATAAGATCGCCGTCGCCGCGGCAGGCATCCGTCTCCGTGTCGTTCTCTTCCGCCGGGTCTTGTCCCTTGGACTACAGCGCCGAAACTAGCTTTGGCAATTTCTCTCCTGTATCTCAGGATGGCGACGAGAACAGCAGCTCTGGCGCGCCTCCAGGCGAAGCAGACGACCAAGCGCAAGCCAATGCATTTCCCGAGCCGCCCGGTGCCGGTGCCGACCCAGTAGAGGTGCCAGCCGAGATATCGCAAATCTCTCATTCGTCCAGGCAGAGCAGCGATTGCAATAAGAGAAACGCCAAGGGCCAGAGCGCTCTCGCAATATCGTCGTCCAACTGCTTCCTGGATGGGATGAAGCTTTTGATCGAGAGCGGGGCCCACGTCGATCTGCAAGACAGGCACTCGCGCACGCCGCTCCACCTCGCCGTCGAGAACACCGAGTCGGCCCTTCACCACGACTGTGTCAAGTACTTGCTCGCCAAGGATGCAAATGCAAACGTCCAAGACACCGAGGGACGAACTCCGTTGCACGTAGCAGCTAAAGAAGGCTGCGCAGTGTGCATCAACCTCTTGCTAGAGCACGGCGCCGAAGCTGACGTGCGAGATTCGGCAGGCAATACTCCTTTGCATATCACAGCGCAGTTGGGTCATCTAGAGTGCATGGAAGCTCTTTCGCCAGACGGTGGCTGCGACGACGAAAGTCATTCGAGCGTCGAGTCCTCACCTTCGTTTCTGTTCGACCACGAGAGCCCCAACGCAGACGGAAGCTTCTACCAGTCTCCTAGAGAGGCACTCGCCGGCAAGGGAAGCTTGAGAAGAGTCGAAGACGAGCCAAGTCTGCAGACACACAGCGTGCTCAACAACGACAGTGGCTTCTTTACAGCAAGCGGCAGCGGCCGAGGCTGGGTGAAGCGCAAGTATTATCGAAATGCTTTGATTGAAGAAGAGCAAGGCTCCGCACCGAGCTTGAGCCAGGGCTCTTCCGTCAGGGATGCAGATGCAAAGGATAGCACCGTTGCGTCCGCCCAAAGAGCTATGCACTCGGACGATACTCGAGTGACGAAGAAAATGCTTTTGGATGGCCTTGAGTTCATCCTCAAAGTGATTGTGCATCTCCTTCGAGCGTTGCTTGCCTTGACAGCCAAGCGGCCCAAGCCTGGCGATTCCGACTACAAATTCGTCGAGCCGCCCGGCCACGTTGCAGAGGCAATGGAAAGGATTCGAGCTAATAATGAAACGAAGTAATGATGCGTCGTGTTGCATTCCTTGTCAGTGTTGAGAAATGAGTGCATTTGCATACTGTGTGTGCATTGAACTACCAGTGAAAAAACATCTTTCGGACTTTCGCTTTTAGTGCACCATCTCTCGGACTTTCTCCTCGCGCGCGCCGCCAAGAGGACAGGCGGCCGTTTCGCAAGCCACCGAGCGGGGATGTGGGAGCCCTGCTCGTGGGCTACAAGTGGATGTAAGTAGCTCCGCCATCGAGCCGGTACTCGCGGAGCAGTCGATGGTCTCCGCCGGGGTCATCGAAATGAGGCGATTTCAATTTACACACATGGATTTACACAGAAGAACCGCTTGCTTCCGCTAGTTATTTTAAAAATGAGGCCATTCGGCTTGAGCCTCGGTGCCTGAGCGATGTCCTTTGTTGCTCGTCCGACGCCCCGAACAGGCCAAGCCACGCAACCATCTGAAAGAGGGTTCGGAGCCCGAATCATCGCCAGCGGCTCGTGGCGCTTCGATTTGAGCCGGAACGAAATGTCCTCGCGCTTCCTCTCGTCGTTCAACGGGCCACTCCAACTCTTCGTTTCCGGCCGATCCTCGACCTCTCGTCATGCCTGCTCCTCGACTTCGACCTCTTGCCGCCATTCAAATGCATGCTCTAGCTCTTGCACCATTCGCTCCTCTCGCCGTTGTCAGAGCGTCTTACCCGAAACAGCTCCTCCTAGGTCTTGGACAGCTCCTCGTTCCTGCATCGCGTCGTTCGCCAACTGGCGTCGTTCACCAGCCGCTCCAACTCGTTCGACAGGCACTTGCTCCTTGACCGTTCCTAGTTCCTGCTCCTAGAGACTGCAAGGCCACGCGACGGAGGCGCCCGTCGAACCGTCTTCCACCCGAGCGTCGTCCTTCAAGGAGGTCTGTCGAGGTGGCGCTGCCTCCAACGAGACGCCGAACACTCCGCCCTTCGAGGTGAAGCCCACTGTGGTGGCACTCTCAGAGCGAGCTGTCCTCATCGCCGAGGCGCCTTATGCTGCCGCATCCGAGCCCAACATGCGTGCCCTTCAAGGGAGTTCATTTCCTTCTTGCGCGCCATCGCGGCGGTGCTCTTCAAGGAGCTGCTGTTCGAACGCTCTCTCCCCGCCGTCACAGCCCAGTCCTCCGTGGATCGCCTCTCCCGGCCTCCACCTTGGCGATTGCTCCATCACTCCGGCATGACACTTCCCCTGCGTCGAGCCCACAGGATGTCTCATGGCTGTTGACTCGTTCCTTTCTTTTTCGTTAGCTCGTTCGTCTTGTGATCGTGGCGCCTCTTTGCTTGCAGCGACAGCTTGTCTCGAATGCCAGTCAGTAGCAACTACTCGCTCTCGTTCGCTCAACGCCTATTGTTCCGGAAGTGCGTTGTGTCGCTCCTCCGTCAGATGTCAGATCAAAGCAGACGCCTCCGTCAGATCAAAGCAGGCGCCGTGCCCTGTCGCTCTGATGATCGCTCATCCCCGATGATATACAGCCCTTTCCCTCGGTCTTCTGCTCGTCCCTGCCGACGTCTTCGTTGCAATCAAGCTCCATTCTCTTTTGGATGTCTGGCAGTGTTAGCAGCGCGATGCAATCCCTGAGAGAGGATGGCGAGACGCCGACGAAGGAGGAACGGCCAATCTTCTCTGAGAGAGAATGACGATGCGGCCGACGAAGGAGAAAGCGCCGGCAAGCTGGCGTCCAACTCGAACAACGCCCATTGACGCCGGGCCTTCACCTCACCCATCAGCGTCGCCCTCACCCAACAGTCGCCCGCCCATCACTTCGGCACCAGCCGTTGTGGGTCGGAAGACGAGCCAAAGCGACCTAAAGCGACACGGCGAGCGGTCCCGACGCGGCCCTGAGGGCGGCGCGGGGTGCGCAGAGGACGTGGGAGGTCAATGGGCGCGTGAGGCGACGAGATGTGGTCGTCTCGAGCCGAGATCTTTGATGAGCGGTGCGGAAATGGCCAAAAATCGTTGTGTGTAAATCCAATCGCTAACACAAAGCAAGGAAAGTCGAGAGATGGGGCACCCATTTTTAAATAAAAAATCGATGCGGAACCCCTGCCGACGAGCGCCTGCCGAGATGAGAGGGTTGGGTCAACGACCAAACCCTCCGGGGAAGAGACGGCTCTACTACCCCCCTACAAGGGACGCAACTCGGTTTGGGCCGAGTCGGCACATTCCGGCAACGCTGGAGGCCCCAAGCCAGGCGAGTTGTGTGTAAATCCGCCCAAAACAAAGTCCGAAAGTGGTTTTACACTGGTAGATAAAGAATACGGGCGCGATGTAGTATTGGTAACATTTCCACATTAAGGGAGAGGTATGAATCTGAAGGCTAATAGGTACAGTGCTTACTTTTGTTTGAGCATTTTGCGCTTAATACCCAGCCGCCGCGAGGGTCTTGTTGATCTCGGCAAGATCCCCGGCCGCGGCCTCCTCGGCCTTGGCCTTGAGCGCGGACGCCGCCTTCTTCTTCTGGAAGTACACCTCGGCCTTGGCCCGGCGCTTGTCCTCCAGGCGGTCCACCAGCTCCTTGTGCTTCCACCCCACGTTGTTGGCGAGGTCGCCCATGCGGGTGTACTTCCGCCCCGGCTTGAGGCGGACGACGCGCAGGGCCGCCGGCACCACCTTCCGCTTCATCTTGTCGTAGGGGTGGGGGATGCCCTCGAAGGTTTGGAGGCGCCCGATGGCGGCCTGGCCCCGGGCCGTCTTCTGGTGGACCATGCCCCGGATGGTCCGCCACACGATGCGCGCGGGGGACTTGAAGTGGAACGGGCCGCGGCTGGGGTTGGTGTTCATGCGCTTCTTGCGGAACTGGGCGTACTTCGTCTGGTTGCGGACGAGGGAGCCGGAGATGACCATCTCCTCGCAGCGGACGAGGATGACCTTCTGTCCGGAGAGGAGCTCCTTGGCCACGATGGAGCAGAGGCGGCCGTGGAGGTGGTCGCGGCAGTCGATGAGGACGGGCTTTTCGAGGACCATCTTGATTGGATTTGGCGTCTATCTAGAGGTTGGGAGAGAGAGGACGATGGGTGAGCCAAACAGGACACATGATATGTACCTGAAACCGCTGTCGACGTCGAGCGGGCCGAACGCTTCTCCGGATCCAATTTGGGAGGTGCCCTCGGGAAGGCGAGGCGACGAGCAGAAGCTCGAGAGGCGAAGGCTCGTCAGGAAGCTACTACGACGTCTCTCGCTCCTGAAGTTGCAGCGTCCTGCAGGCAACGCCCCCAGGGCACCCTCCCCAAATTCGACGATCCTGGAGTGCAGCCACCGCTCCTCCACAAGGGAGGGCGGTGGTCGGCGCCGCTCTCGTCAGCCACTAGGGCAAGACCGAGGCATCGTATCGCGCACTTACACTTCCTACGAGAGGAGGAAAATTGTGAAAGGAGCGGGAGCGGGAGGGGCGGTTGCTTGCTGATTTTGAGCGGCTAGAAAAAGCTAAAGAGCCACGTAGAAAATTGCACAGGGGAATTGATAATAGATAAGTGATTTCAAGTTTAGAGGTAACTCAAGCTTCGTTCTAGAGTATGGCTACGAGCTTCAATCATCCTCATCTCTCATCGGTTCAGATTCTATTGCAATTGCGTCAATCAAACCACTCCTCAATCTCACCCGTCGGAAAGACATCGTAATCCATTAAAATCTCTTCTCCCTTCGTGATATCGCGGGTGGCGTACAACACCACTGACGAAGTGCCGTCCTTCGGCCCAACGTTCACATCTTTGCTCTCAGCGGCTGTGTTCATCAAGATCGAAATATCCGTAGCTGTCATCAGCAACGTCGGTCCTCCTTTTGTAAGCCGTTGCGCATAGCTCCATTCGGTGACATCGCACGCCATTCCTCGCGGCAGCGCAAGTAAATACCGCCGCATGGCGTCGAGGTCGGGAAATATCACGTCGGATCTGGTGCCGCCCTCGATGCCGTCGACGAGTTCTCCCCTGCGAATGTTTGGACGGATCGACTTCTCTTCGATACGCATCCCGCAGTGTTTGCCAGTATTCCAAGGTGGGGAGCGGCGCCGTGCCGCGGAGGTATTTTTGGCACTGAAGCTTCTTCCGGAACGTGCTCCAAGACCACGTTTCCCAGCCGTCCGGGCGTGGCGACAGCACTTTGCCCTCGATATTGTCAAGATTGCCGTTTGGTTGCGAGGGACCGATTTGTTTGTCTGATCCTCTTCGAATGGCGACGAAGATGAATAGGCAGGTTGCAAATAATGATATGATCGCGATTGTTGTTTTGGCCTGCTGCTGATGGCTGCATGACCTGCGCTTTCCCGCGTACTTTGTGTCCTCTTCCTCCGATCCAGCAGATGCAATAATATCGAGGTGGGGCGACGTCTCGCTCTTCCCACCTCGGTGGAAAGGAGCACTTGCTGCCATCTTGTGTTCTCAGCTAGGACGGGATTTCACCGATGGCGGCCACGCACCGCGACGAGCTTATTGCCGGACATTGCAATGGACTGGCCGGCGATGCATGAAGCATACGCAGACCAGGCGAGACGCCCTCTTGCGGAGTGGGGGTGGCGGCGGAACGGCGCGCGGCCAACTCCGCGCAGCGGCGTCGCTTTCGGGTCCGGCTCGGCGGGCTACAGCCTGCGGCCCTCCCTAGCGTTGGACGGCCGGAGGCAGGACGCGTCGGCCACTGGCGGGGCGGCGTTGGTGGGGGCGAGGACCAGGACGGCATGCATGCAGGGCGGGGGTCGGATTTTTTATGCAGGCTTTTAGTGTCTTGGTACGTCTGAAGCGAAGGTTTGGAGAGCGCACGCAAGCAAGCAAACTTCGCAGCAAGATCCAGGTCAGCTACTACGACACCGTGTGTCTCTAAATTAGTCAAGGTACTTAACGATTGAGTCTCGTGACACCGTCACACATACAACTTCCTCAAAAATCAGAGGCAGCAAAAAAGCGACAAGACAAAACGCAGGCCGCGCCGCGCTTCGGCGCCAAGCCAAGACCATGCCCAAGACGTGGCGTGGCTGAGCAGCCAATCCCATAACCTCGCCTCCTCGCCGCGCGTCCATTGGCCGTTGAAGAATCCTGCTGGCACGCTAGCCGGAACGCTGGGGGTATTTTTGCGTGCTTGCAGATTGCAGCTCTTGAGAGACGCAGGCATCGACGGTGCATGCACCCGACACGATCGGCCGACGAAGTTGCAGCCGCACAACCCTCTTTCGCCCCGACGACCAACACCACTCCGACACCATGTCGTCCTCCGACGACTCGGTGGGCACCTACGAGGCCTGCCTGTCCACCCTCACCGCCGACAACGCCACCGAATCCCCAACCGCCGAGGCCCTCCTCCAGTGCATCACATCCACCTACGACGCCTCGATAGACTCCACCAACGCGTCCGTCGACGCCTTCTTCCTCCTCTACGCCGCCTCCCTCGTCTTCTTCATGCAGACCGGCTTCGCCATGATCGCCGCCGGCTGCGTCAAGATCAACAACGTCCAGAACACCCTGCTCAAGAAT
>JALLAP010002064.1:0-12144 GCA_036939355.1 Thalassiosira profunda | reverse complement strand
TACGCTAACAAAGCGAGATACCGGGGTATCAGCTAGAAATAAAACGGCGGCGAACATTGATACCTGGGGGTGTCTACGTAGGAATCACTACCGGGCCCCCCCTCCTGATGTGAGGCTGTGATTTTGTTTTTGCAACTGCCAACTGCTCATAACTGCCCCATCTCCTCCCCCGGGCCCACCCCCCTCCCCCCATGGCCGCCCAAAAGCGCATCCTCGTCACCGGCGGGTGCGGCTACATCGGCAGCCACACCCTCGTGGCCCTCCTCGACCCGGCCAACACTGTCGAGTACTCGGTCGTTGTGGTGGACAACCTCGCCAACTCCTCGTGCGAATCGTTGCGCCGCGTGGCCGAGATTTCGGGCCTGGATGGCTTCACCGTCAATGCCGATGGGAGCGCCGGAGAGGACCCGAAGGGACGGTTGGTCTTCCGCAAGGTCGATTGCTGCGACGGGCCCGCCCTCCGCGCGGTCTTCGAGGAGTTTGCCCCGAAGGGCGGATTCGACGCGGCCGTGCACTTCGCCGGCCTCAAGGCCGTGGGGGAATCGAAGCTGATTCCGCTCAAATACTACGAGGTGAACATCGGCGCGACGTGGACGCTGCTCAACCTGATGGAGGAGTTTGGATGCCGGTCCATCGTGTTTTCCAGCTCGGCGACGGTGTACGGCGTGGCGAAGGACGAGAAGGCCAAGCTGAAGGAGACGGACGAGGTGGGCGTAACGATCACCAACTGCTACGGGAGGACCAAATACATGATTGAGCAGATTCTGGGGGACTTTCACCAGAGCCACGCTATTTTGCGGGAGCAGGGCCAGGATGCCAAGGATTGGAGCGTCGCGATTTTGCGGTACTTCAACCCCGTTGGCGCCCATCCCTCGGGGAAGATGGGGGAGGATCCCAGCGGCGTGCCCAACAATCTGATGCCCTTCGTGGCACAAGTGGCAGGTGAGTTAGCGTTTGTATTCCTCAAGGCTTTTGATTTACAATTACGTGCACAAGACAGCTCATGTTTCGTGCTGCACAGTCGGCCGGAGACCCCACGTGACAATCTTTGGAAACGACTACGATACCCCGGACGGAACCGGAGTCCGCGACTATTTGCACGTGATGGACTTGGCCGATGGCCACGTTTCTGCTTTGAGATACCTGGATGGGAGCAGCAGCAGTGGAAAGTGCGGAACGGGGAAGCTCAACGTTTTCAATTTGGGAACAGGAACCGGGTATTCCGTTCTCGACATGGTGGAAGCGTTCGGGAAGGCAGTGGGCAAACCCATTCCGCACGTCATCGGACCGCGCCGTCCGGGAGATGTGACAATTTACATGGCGGATCCCAGCCTGGCGAAGGAGGAGATGGGATGGGAGGCGAGAATGACTTTGGATGACATGTGCGAGGACGCGTGGCGGTGGCAGACGAAAAATCCCAACGGATACGGCGACGCATGATGAACTTTGGTGCATGCGATTTCTATGTGGAAGTAGAAATGTGAGGGCGAAACCCTCATTAAGGAAGGCGTTAACTCTCCACTCCAAACTCGTGCTTTCCGTCGAAATGTCTAGACGATGCATCGGGATGACACGCGTCGCATAGATCAAAGTCGAAGCAAGTTTTGCAATTCCAGACCTTTCCGCTGATGACGTTTCGGCATTCGTCGCAGTGCACAATTATCTTCTGCGCGGGCTCTGGTTCTGCTGCGCCCGAAATCACTGCTCCAGGAAACAAGAGCACGCTCTCTTTTGGCTGTCCCAGCAGCCATTGCTCGTCCTTTTGAACAAGCCCATTGCCTAATATTGCTTGCCCGTCGCCTTTCATCGCCCGTTCCAGTGCATCGACTACATTGTCGCAGTTGCCGAGCAGGCAGTGATCAAATGCAAAGCTGTTGCCGTCGGCACTTGCCTTCTTCGGCAAACGAACTATATTTCGATTGATGAGAATCTTTGGTATCCTCGGTGGAAGATATTCAACCACTTTGGACATAGGCGCACTATGCATTTGCAACCGGCAATCATCAGTGACGGTAGAGTGTGAACAAGGACAGAGAACGCACAAAACTCACACTGAGAGAGAAGTGCCCATGACAATCAATGCGTTTGCCGTCTTGTAATCTTGTTGCAGCTTTCTCCCCACATCGTTGCCAATCTTCTCCCCAAAGAAGGTGATGTTGGGCTTGACTACGCCGCAACAAAGGCCCTGCTTCTGCAACGCTTCAAAGTTGCTTTCGTCTTTCGTCAGTGTACGCTTTGCGGACCTCCGCAAACTCTCCCTTCGCACCACAGGAGGATCCGATGTGGCTGTCTCCTTTGCAGAGTCTTCGGTCGACAGCTTCGCCTTCTTATTCCGAGGTCTCCGGCACAACGGTACCGTTCCAGATTTCACATCGTCTGCAATGTCCGCTGCACCGTACTTTGCTTTGCACTTCGTGCATGTGGCGTCCAGCAGAGATCCGTGAGCGTACACCACCTTTTCCGCCCTCACGCCCGCCACCTGCTCCAATGTGTCTATATTTTGCGTGTAAATCCTCAGCAATTTCCCCTGCCGATCCAACCACGCGAGGAATCGATGCGACGCGGATGGCTCGATCGATCCGGGGTAGAGCGAGTGGGCGAACCGGAAGAACGGGCGGGGATCGTCATGAAACGTTTCTATGTCGAACAGATCCTCCGGACTGGCGAGGCCGAGCTCCTGGTAGTCGAGGGTGGCGTACAGGCCGGTTTTGGATCGAAAGTCGGGGATGCCGCACGAGACGCTGAGGCCGGCGCCGGCGAGCACGACGATGCTTTTCTTGGATTCAATAAGTTGGGCGATGGCCGTCAGGCGGTCGTCGAATGTGTCCCCAAGAGGGACGGGCGCGGAGGCTTCCATTTCCGATGATTACCTACCAGGGGCGTGAGATGGCCCCCCTCAACAGCTGATGTAACGATTTTCCACCGGTATCTTTCCCTCCAAAAGTCCAGCCTGTCAGTAAGTTGGAGCTATTCTAAATTTTATCCTGATTATGAAACAGAATAGAAGCAAGGCTGCGTAGCAGCAGCTGCCGCGCCACAATTGGTGGTGCGGTGTATGTGTGCGCGGGCGGCATCATCACATCAACAGAGATGCCGATGCGCTCCGTCATCCTCCTATCCACAGCCGCGGCGGCCGCGGCTCTCTCCACACCGCTCGGCGCGACGGCCCAATCGGTCCAGGTCTGGGACGGCGTCCTTCCCCTGGCCGAGCAACGGGAGGCACTGCACGCTTATGCGTCCAAATCGGGCCTCGAACACAAGTGCTTCTCCCGACCCCTCGTCAACGCCGGCGCACGAAACATCATCGAGCGCACCCTCGATGCCATTTTGACCGAGGTTGAGGGCGGAGGAGGGACTAAACAGTATGTGGAGTACTGGACGCGTCAGGAATGGAGACACATCGAGGCGCACGCGGACGTGGACGAGAATTTCTCAAAGCTGATGGATCAGGATGCATCATCGATCGGCAGCGAAGATTTGCAATTGAGGTACCCGACAACGTATCAGGAGAGGTACGGGCATCGATATCCAACCTACGGGCACGTGCTATACCTGCAAGTTGGAAGTGAAGTGAGAGGGCCCACGTGCGTGTTCCCGGGCCGCAGCTCGGGCGGAGATCTATTGCAAGCAATAAGCGGTAGAGGATCGGGAGAGGAATGTGCAGACGATGATGTTGCAAAAGAAGTGCAGCTCGTGACGGTACCCGCCGTGCCTGGGAGGCTGCTGCGATTTGATGGAAGAGACATGCATGCAGTACCCCGCCCAACAGATCTGTGGATGCTTCCATTTGTGAAAGGAGGAGCTGAATATGAGCCGGAAGATATATGGGGGCGAAGCGTCATATTGTTCAATGTTTGGTCTGGAGACGAGGAGCCACCGTTAGATGTTCCCTTGGATAGGGCGGAGGCAGATTTGCAAGTGGACGGGGGAAGCAGCTTTTGCAGCCCCTTTGCAGAATGGGAAGAAGTGAAATCTGCCCAGAAGGAGGGTGCTACCGCTGCGCCAGGATCGAACCAATCAGTAAAAGTGTGGCTTTTGGGGAACGAGCGCCGAAGAGACCATTCTATGAGAACGGCGCCGCTGCTGGCACCTGCGGAAGGAGGGCGCGAGGTAGTAAAGGAGGCGCTGGCCGAAGAGAGCCAGGTGACAGAACTGTGGCTTCGACAAACGTAGCACTAGCTGAAGCAGCCGGCATGATGCTTGGTAATCTTTCAGTGGTATTTTTACACGATGCTTGTGTGCAGTAGAGGTGCACATGTTGGTTGTGGCTTCTCCCCTAGTGCGGCCTTCCCCTGTACCCCGGTGCCCCCCTTCCCCCAGCACACAGTATGTTCATGACCTGCACAATAAGATCTGCGCTCGTGCTCTTTCCCCTAATCCTCTCCTCCAAATAACCCTGCCCAGGGATTGTTAGCCGCAATTCCCCCCTACCATTATTTTTGCAAAAGATTCACTCGTCATCAGCTGGCACCATATCAATCAAGAGACCCTCCTCCGATAGCCGCATCTTGTACATCTCGGCCAGCTCCCTGTGATAATTTCCGATGACGCCGATGCCAACCTGGTGGGCCTGCATCATGACAGTGAACGCGGTGCCGTCGTCGTGGCCGCAGACCTCCATGAGACACCGCGCCACAAATTCTCTCTTATTAAACGGATCATTATATAGCCGAACCAACCACCCCCGGTCCTTGTCCATGTCGCTCTGCTCGTCGCTCTCGTTGGTGACTTTCTTCTCCTTCTTCTTCTCGGGGGCGGCGACCGCCATGAAGAGCCCGGTGGTGGAGGATACTCCTCGCGCAGCTTGATGCACCGACCGGTGCGAAGGCGCAGTGAAGGCCACCGCCGCCAGCAATTGAGCCGCGAGGGCCACGAAAATTAGCTTCACGGACACCATCGTGTTGGGACGTGCGGTCGGCAACGGGGGCTTCCTCGACGTGGTCTGCTCCGCAAAATTTTATGGGGCGTTGGGGGCGGGGGGCGCCGAGCGCGCGGGGGAGGGCGGATTATTCTGACCTGGTCCGATAGTACTAATTCCTACGTAGAATGGTAGTTAAGGTTAAGAGTTTCGACACAACTTCCAACTCCAAGGGGAGGAGAGCCAGCACCTTGATCTGCAAGGGCGCGGCCTGCAAAGAGCTGGGGTGAATCTGAAGTCAACAAAGTAGAAGACTGTGGTATGCAAAGAACTTTGCACTACTTGTTGGGGTGCACTGAGTGGAATGCACTGAGTAGGATCCAGGTACCGCCAATCTACCTACTCTCTCCTTTGAGAGGACTCCGCTGAGAGAACAGAGGTTTCAAGCATGATACCCGCCCAATCTTCTCACTCTCCTTTATTGAGAGAACAGGTTTCGTCTAGAAGATACAATCCACGCCCCAGATGTCAACAGAACCCCAAGAGCGCCGTAGCAAACGAAGCAATATTGGAAACTGCCGAAATATTGTGCAATGGCACCTCCAGTGATAGCAGTGACCAGCTGTCCAATCGGCAAGCAATTGTTCACCAGAGCGATCGTCCTAGCTCTCTTGGATGGATCGTCCACCAGTTGTGCAGCCACTAGCAGTCCATTGGTAGCATGCACGGCGTAATTGATACCACTCAATGCACCGATAAGCCTCGGTATCCAGCCATGCTTCGATGTCCACTGCCTGCCATCTCCTTCGTTCGAGTCGTTGAAAAGTCCGGTTGACATCATCAAAGCATGAAAGAACAGTTCCGAGCCGCACCAGACTGAGGCTGCACCAAAGAGTGCATTTTACCGCTCCCTGCTGTAATCATGCCAACCACTCCCTGCAAGGCCAAGTCGACGCATCCTGTCTGTTCGCCACGCCACGCTGTCCAGAAGAAAGATTGCGCACAAATACCGACCCACCCCGCAGCTTGGACTGTACACAAAAGCGCAGTAGCGTCCAGCTTTGACCAGAACCTCTGCGGTGGACTGTCATCTGATGTGGCATTTACGCTCGCGTGGTTTGACGGCATTGCGAGCATGCCTCTCGCGTCCAAATAATGCTCTTTGAATTCAACAGCTACGCCAGGCTCGTCCGAATTGCTGTCTGAATCGCCCGATATTGTTTCATAAGCCGAGCCCCGATCTTCCACAAGCCTACTAACCATCAACATAGAACCCAAAAGAACGGCAGCGCTCACTGTAAAGCATGCATCAAAATGCGCATCTGCGGGATCTTTGTAGAATCCCCACAGACCAGAGGTGGCCCAGCGAGACGATCCGATGAGAAGAGCTGATAGCCTTCCGGATAGTTGAAATCCAGTGAACAAAGCATTTGCCTCCTCCGATGCACCAGCAGGCACAGCCATGTCGTCCAAGAGGGAACGGCCGGGTATCAGTAGACAGTCGAAGCTAATGTCGGCCGCGCCAAATCCAAGAAAAGCCAAGAAGATTGCCAAATAGGACATCGATTCGCCATCCGTGCCAACATTGTTCGATTGCAATCCCAGAGCTTTTGATATTGGTATTGCAGATAGAAGTGTCGTGATGCCAACCAATGCAATCAACGAGAGAGACACCACGAAGGGCACCCGGCGATTGATTCGATCGGACCACGCCCCGAGGCGAGGCTGCGCCCACAGACCCAGCGTCGGGTTGGCGAGGTAGATCGTCGAGACGACCCACCGGCGAACACGGTGCCGCTCGAGGTGCGGCACGAGGACGGCCTCGCCCGCCGCCCAGCAAAATTCGACCGCCGCGCCGATGGTGCATGTGGCGAGGAGCGGCGCGCCCAGTGCCCGCAGCGCCCTCCATCGCTGTTGCATGAGGCGTGCAGCCGACGAGGGCTACATTCCCATGAGGCGTCTACGAGAGGAGAAAGAGATGAAGAGTGAGCGCGAGGGGGGAGGGGGCTCGCGCCTGATTTCAAAGGGCTTGCCCCGTAGCCCTGACGGCAGATATTTTTATTATTGATAAGCAAGCAAATTAGGTGCAAGAGGGGGCAAATGATGATCAATTTGGGCGCAAAGCCCCCTACCTTATTGCGTCTGGCCGCTCCCGCCCGCCAAAAGCCCAAATCAAAGCCCAGAGAGCCACTCTTTTGTCCCCTCAAAACAGCTGTGAGCGGGGGATCGACGCCAGGCGGCCAGGCGCAACAGTAGCAGGGCCATCATGCACCTCCTCTTCGAGACGCCGGCGGGGTTTTCCCTGTTCAAGGTGAGATTTGTCGGTCCTGCAATTGGATGGGGGCGGTGGGGTCGCTGATGGCTCGATGGGAGGTGGTGCGTCGTCGCGAGAAGGTTGATTGATGGGTTGTACTCGAGTACTCGGCACTCGGCCACGCCTCGCTGCCCGTCAGGCGTCGGGCGCGCTTTGCAAAGGTGAAGGTGCCGAACATTCCATTTGCATCGTAAATTGCACGGATGATGGCTTTAAAAATCTTGCTCGTGAACTCACAATCGTACCTCATACACACATCTTGTGCTCACCTCCTGCTGCACCAACATCAACCCCCTACTCCCCCAGATTACGGATGATAAGAAGCTCTCCAAAACGTCCGAGGAGGACCTCCACGACAAATTCTTCGCGGACGCGTCGAAGGCCAAGAAATATGTGAACCTCGTCCACTTCGAACCGTTCGCCGACACCGCCGACGCGGTCTCGGCAGCGGCCGACTGCATCGACGGGAAGGTGGGCAAGTCCCTCAAATCCTTCCTGAAGAAGCAGCTCAAAAAGTCGGGCAAGGGGGACAGTTTGGCGATTGCCGACAAGACCCTCGTGGCGGGGATCAAGGAGGCGGTCCCCGGCCTCCCCTGCTCGATGGCGTGCGACGCCAAGACGGCCGAGCTGTTCCGTGGAATACGGTGCTACCTCGACGACCTGCTGGAGGCCGGCGGGGGCGGGGAGGACTCTGACGACGACGGACCGACCGTATCGGCGGGAGACCTGACCGCGATGCGGCTGGGGCTGAGCCACAGCCTGTCGCGGTACAAGCTCAAGTTCTCGGCGGACAAGGTGGACACGATGGTGATCCAGGCGATCGGGCTGCTGGACGAGCTGGACAAGGAGATCAACACGTATGCGATGCGCGTGAAGGAGTGGTACGGGTGGCACTTTCCGGGTGAGTCTCTTTGATTTTGCACTGGCCATGACGTGCTAGGATTTCATCTCTCACGTTATCTCTCCTGTTGCGCAACACAGAGCTTCAGGGGATTGTGAACGACAACGCGCAATACTCGAAGCTGGTGCTCACGTGCGGCTACCGGTCCAAATTCCGGGAGAACGACCTCTCCCAAATATTGGAGGACGAATCTATCGAACAAGCAGTGAAGGAGGCCGCGGAGGTATCAATGGGGACGGAGATTTCAGATCTGGACATCATCAACATCCAAAGCCTGGCGGAGCAGGTGTTGTCGATGACGGAGTACCGCATCCAGCTCTTCGACTACCTGAAGAATCGCATGAACGCCATTGCGCCCAACCTCACGATTCTGCTCGGTGAGCTCGTGGGCGCCCGCCTCATTTCCCACTCGGGGTCGCTGATGAACCTGGCCAAGCAGCCGGCGTCGACTGTCCAGATTTTGGGTGCCGAGAAGGCGCTGTTCCGCGCCCTCAAAACGAAGCACGATACGCCAAAGTACGGTCTCATCTACCACGCGTCGCTTGTGGGCCAGGCAGCGCCCAAGCACAAGGGTAAGATCAGCCGTGTCCTTGCCGCCAAAGCCGCGCTTGCCACCAGGGTGGATGCCCTATCGGATGAGACGACGGAACACCCGGACACCACCATCGGATACGAAGGAAGGGCGAAGGTGGAGGCGAGGTTGCGGCAATTGGAAGGAGGGGATGGAACGATCAATCTTGCCAATAAGGATGGGAAGCTGAGTGCGGCCAAGACGGCGAAATATGTGGCAACGGCGGCCAAGTCTGCAGCGGTGGCTCCGGCGTACAATGAGTCCAGCGACATGGTGTTGGACGATAAAGAGGCCAAGAAGAAGGCCAAGAAGGAGAAAAAGAAACGTAAGCGAGAGGAAGAGAACGGTGATACGGAAGAGAATGGGGATAACGGGGCCGGAGAGAGCGCTAAGAAAAAGAAAAAGAGCAAGAAGGAGAAGAAGGCTAAAAAGGGGAAGTCGAAGGAGTGAGCTTGATAGATACCTATGTCCGCTGATTGCCACAATTAGATTTATAATTCTTAAAAGGTGCCTTGTGGGTCACTGGTGTTTCATATACCAGCTTCAGATGAGCAGCATCCAACTTGCCACATTCATCGCTGGGGAGAAAGGAACCGCTCTGTCACTCAAAATACGCTGCCCACCCTAAGAACCTCGCAAATTAGGAGGCGAGGATCAGGATATCTACCTTATGCTTCGAGAAATGAAGCATCTTGTGTTGTGGAACCGACTTTGGTACCACAGATAATCGTCACGTTGATCGTCACCTACTTATTCAGAGTCCCCACGCATTTCAGTGCACTTCCCTCTACACCTTACCTTCCCCGTGCTTTTCGACCATCGCCGTCTTCTTGTCGACGGCATCCTTCGCCTTTTCGTACGCAGCCACCAGTTTCGTTTCCAGCTCCTCCGGATCGCTGCTGGTGGTGAAAATGTCCCACACCTCTGCCCCGAGAATAGCCTTTCGTCCTTTGGTGTACCGGTCCAGGTATCCAGGATGAAACATGGGCAGCACCGAGCCGTCCTCCGCCCTCACATCGGTCGCTGTTTCAAACGGTGAATATCGATTGGCAATCAGTATAATTGCAATGAGAGAAAACACCGCATCATTTCACACAGCAAACTAACCGTTCCCAGAATCCGTCCCCTCCCTCGCCGGCCCCGCCTTGAACTTGACACGCTGCCCCCTCATCAATGGGGTGCGCCACAACTTCCCGTCTTCCAGCTCCCTCGGCTTGATGCCGTCGTAATGGACGAAGAAGAGGTCCTTGGCCTCGTGATTCTCCATGTCCACTCCGTCCGGCACGATGAACCCGTACGACTTGTTGCGAAAGTACATCTTCACCGTGCCCACCATCTCGGCGCCTGCATCATCTGCATCGGACGCGTCCGAGAAGTGCCGCGCGGCGAGCAGGCGCGGGGCCGAGGAGGCGAGGGGGGTGGCGGGCTTGCCGCAGAGGGACGCCGCCGTCGATTTCGAAGCCGATAGGAGGAGGCGATTCATTGTTGCAACGGCAGAGTGGCAGCGGGTGCATGCAGCGCGGGTGTGGTGTGGACGAGGACTGCCACAGGTTGATGTAAAGAGCTCACAACCAATCAAAAATGAAGTACTTATTCCTCTGTATTTTCTACAGAGGAATCAAGATTCCCGCGCCCCCCCGCCCCCTGCCCTCGTCATCCTCCTAGAGGCGCGACACTGCCGATAATACCATAGATTTGTAGGAGGAGCGAAAGCCCCGCAGTCAGATCGCGGTGCTTGCGGCAGGCGGGCTGTGGCGTTCGCGCCGACGAGAGTCATCCAACAGTCAAGTTGCATCGAAAGACGCCAAAAGACGGTGCATCCGCCCAGACATCATGTCGAGGGATGCCAGCGACACTTCCAAGCGCCAGAGGATCGCCCCTCCTCGGCCCGCCACCTTGCACTTAAACGATTTGCCCGAAAACATATTCGCAGATGTGGCGTCCTACCTGCCGACGCTGCCGCGAGGGATGTTCGCCACCGCGATTCAAGCACCATCGTCGTCGTGGCAGCAGATGTTCTCCTCAGGCGGACATCAGCGGCCGCGATCGGCAAGGGCCGGTGCAATTTTATCGTCTTTGCCGGAAGATTGCTGGAAACATATCGACTTTGGAGATCTCGATGCTGTCCTTGCAGCGGCGCTGAGAGATGACGACATCTTCGCCGTTCTATTGCAAATCGATGCGGCTAGTTCAGTCGAGGTGTTGAAGCTGACGGGCTGCTTCAATATAACTGGACGTGGATTGGAACCCTTGCGCCATTCCATAGTACTGAAACAGGTGGATTTGGGGGGTGACAAAGGTGCATGGTTGCCCTTGGATGTGTTTCCCGTCCTCGAGAGCATCCTCGATGCCGGCGGGAGCTCGTTTTGTCACTTTCGATTTCCGAGCAGTTGGCACAGAGGCTTAACATTGGGCGTCCAAGATGCCCCAGGGCTGTTTTCATTTCAGCGGAAGTATGTCTCGTTAATGCGCAGTCGCCATCTTGCGTGTCTCAGATGCAATGAAAGCATTAATGAAGTTGAAGGAGGATACATTTACGCGGGGCGACCCTCGCACACGTGCTACGGTTGCTTGAGGCACTTTTGTGGTTGCATAATTGAAGTTGACACGGATGCCTTTACCGGCACATGCCCATCCCTGGTGAGGTGTTCTTACTGTATGCGAGACCTCTGCTTTGATTGTGATGAATTCGTGGATTGCGATTTCTGCGAGAATGAAGGGCATGATAAATGCTCGGCTTGCTCCAGAACCAGCGAATGCAGTGTCTGTGACAGACACTTCTGCCATCGGTGCGGCGTTGACGAGTGGTGCGCCTGTTTGGATGGCGAGCGGTTTTGCGACGAATGCGCGCCAACTATCCACATATGGCAGCGGAACAATTGCGGGAAAGGATTTTGCGACCGCTGCTCTCAATGTTGGGTCTGCAAGAAGAAATTCTGTTCGGATTGCCGCTATCTCGATTGCAGCAAGGATCTCGACTCTGCCTGCCCTGGATGTCTGAAGTCGTGCGCCCCTACTGTGATAACCAAGCTACAGGAGGAGCATGAAAAGGAGAAAGAAGAGCTGTGTCATGAAATAGACAAGCTGCGACGTGAAAACGAAGTCCTCAGAGGAGGGTAGGCAGGGATGGTGGGTATTGCTGACAGCCGATCAATGCTGGGGTTTTGAGGTTATTTGAATCAGTCAATAAGAGCTGATGACAGAGGTACTAAGGGAGAAGGTACTGGCAAAGACAAGTGCCTAACCAAAACACTTCAAATCAGCACAACAAGCGGGTGCCAGTCCCTCCTGTTGCATGACACACCCTCGTGTATAGTCTGCAGGCGCCGAGGTTGCTCTAATGTTTCCAGTAGAAAGTATACTGTTAAGTTTAGAAAAAAAAGAACCCAAGCTAGTACCTAGGTTGCTTTGTGTGTTAGGCTTGATATTTTCTATACAGGAACAATGGTACCACAAAAGGAAGGGAGGGCGTCGTAGGGCTCTATCCGGTGGCCATGGGG
>JALLAP010002061.1:0-10770 GCA_036939355.1 Thalassiosira profunda | reverse complement strand
CGGGTGCGCAGCAAGGCATCTTTACGAGTTGGCACAAAAGTTCGGAGTTGGGGCTCGCGGTACCGTCAGAAGCCGAGTTCTCAATTTGCCACGACGTCGTGTGCACGACGAACGAACTCCGCACAACCATCACACAAACACAAATCCGCGGTCGGCCCATAACATCGGCTCGACTCCCCCAGCAACTATCTTGCAAGACATCACATTCCAATCCCAACATGTCGGCCTCCTCCGGAGAAGAGACGGAGAAGCAACTCGTGCTCGACACGATCGCCGAGCACTGCCGCACTTCCTCTTCGTCGTCGCCTCCCATTTTCCGCCAACTCAACGACGCACTGAATGGAGGGCAAACGCTCGAGGCCAAGATCTTGTCGGGGGGCATCACCAACTTCAGCTACAAGGTGCACACATCGGACAACGATCTGACGGTATTCGCCAAGCTCTCGTTCGAATACGCGCTGTTCAACCCTGACGCCTTCCACGACCTGGCTCGGACCGAGAATGAGTACCAAATGATGGAGCGCATGGCGGCGGCGACGCCGGACTGCGTTGTGGCTCCCCTGGCGTGCTGGGACGTCGAGTGCCAACCTGACTCGGGGGGGAAGCCGCAGCGGGGGAAGATCCTCGTGACCGAGTGGAGCGCGGCGGACGAGCAATTCGGCAATCAATTCGCGGACGGCTGCGTCGACGGGAGGGTGGCCGTGCAGCTCGCCGACACGCTGGCGACGCTCCACCTGATGGACGACTACGACCCCAAATTCAATGAAACCGTCAAGCCCTGCTTCGCCGGGCTGCTGCAGATGGCCAAGGGCGTCGTGGAGGGATTGTGCCGCGCCGAGGCGCCCAAGGATCGGACCGAGGCGTACTGCCGCGAGGTTTGCGATTGGGAAACGTGCTTTGCCGGTCCGCAGGGCAAAGATTTGGGGGCGGCGCTCGCGGGCGCGATCGGCTGCTTGGTGGGCCACGGGCTCGGCCGCGGCATCGTCGAAGAGAGCATCAAATACTACATCATGGATTTGATGGCCTTCTATTTCTCTCGCATGCGCAGGGCGGGAAAAACGGAAGTGGAGATCGCGCACATGGTTCGCAACGCCGCCGGGTGGGCGGGATGGACGCAATTCGTGGTCTTCTACTTCCTCGGAGTGCAATTGGATTCCTTTGGTGTGGAGGGCCCTAGCTTGCAGAAGTACGTTCGCGATGCAATGGGCGTATTGGGCCTCAAGCTGATGCGCTTCGGGTACGATCACGAGGCTGCATCGCCCTATGCCAATTCGAAGGAGACGTTGAACGAGTTCACCGGGTTGTACATGGAGGAGGTGTACCGCGCCGTGACCGACCGCGAAACGAACAAGCGCCGTTTTCTGCCTCGGAGGTCGTCGATACTGCGGAACAAGAGCCGCCGAGTTTCGGACGCCGCCCTGCACCTTCTGGCCACCGACAGCGTCGCGAGGGAGCTTTCCGGCTGCAGCATTGCAGAATAACCTTTGATAATTGCAGAAGATTGGGCGCTGGACTGAATGCTGAAGTCTTCTTTGCTGTGTAGGTAGTAGAGTAGGCTCCAAAGTACGTAAGTACTATGTGGTTTCTTCCTCTTCTTTTCACACTTCCCCACTTCCACGCGGATCCGCAGCCCCTCGCTCCCGCCCGCGGAGGCTGCCCGTCACCCACGCCTCCGCACTCACCGGCCCGCAGCCCGACCGGCGTCTAGTGCACCGGCGTCGCCGTTTGAGTCGGACGCGGGGCGCGCATATCTTGGGCGCTCTTTGCAAAACAACGGGCAACGGGCCACCTCAGCAACCCCCAGCAACCCCTCCAGCGAATCAGAGAAACTCATCATGATCCCGAGAATACGAGGCCCGCGGCCCCTGCCACCGCGGGCAGCCGCGGCAGCTTTTCTGGCGTTGGCAGTGGCATTGGCAAACGTCCCACCGGGCGGGGCGTTCCGACCATTATTGTTATTTCCGCCCCCTCCCAGACTGGCGCCGACACGGCAAGCTGGCGGTGCCCCCGGCCCGTCAATATTATACGAACCGAGCAGAAGAATATCACTGTTGGCCGCCCAGGCGGCCGCCACGCCCGCCGCGCCGCTGGCAGGCGAGGCGAGGGACGCTAGAAGACAGAGTGACATCAGCAACGACAATTACAGCGACCTGCACCTGCTCCGGAGGCACCGCACCTCCAAGGATGTGGAAACGGCCGTCGTCCGGCTCGGACGACGGGGCAAGACCGACGACGCGTTGCGATTGTACCGCGCGGTGTGGACGTTGGACGGGCTGCGGCAGCGGACAAAGCAGCAACAATCGCAAAAATCCGGAACAGCGGCCGATGCAAACACTGCCGGAGAAACGGGGGAACCGACCCAGGAATTGATCCAATTCGCCTCCAATTCCAAGGTACGGCCCACCACCCGCCTCATGAACTCGGCCATCGACGCGTGCGCCAGATCCCACCCGCCGGCGCGGCAAGAAGAAGCCTTCAATATATTCCACTGGGCCACCTCTCCCGTAAATGCGGACGGGACAAAAAAGCCCGGAGGGGCGCTGTCCCCGAACGTCTTTACCTTCGGCTCCCTCCTCGCTTGTTGTGCGCGCAACGGAGACGTGGCCAAATCGCTCGAGCTGCTGAAGATATTGGAAAAGGGGGAAGAATATCCCGACGTGGTGCCCAACGGGGTGGTCTACTCGACGGTCATCAGCGCGTGCGAGCGTGCGCCCGAACCGCGAGTGGATGTCGCATTGGAGGTGCTCAATAGAGGCATGCGCGCCCTCTCTTCCAACGGAAACGGCCCAAAGACCAACATGGGCGGCGGCATGGGCGTGGTGGGGTACAACGCGGCCATCTCGACGTTGGCCCGGGCGGCCGAGTGGCGGAGGGCGGTGCAGCTCCTGGGAGAAATGATCTTGCACTCCTCCCCTCCCAACACGTCGGAAGAGTCGTCGGCAGAACAGCTCTCGCGGTCCAACCCCCAGTTCGAGCCATTGGAATCGATCCGGGAGGACACCACGGCAACACCCCTCCTGACGGCCCTGTCGGACAATGCCGCCATCGCCGTCCCGATTCCAGACGAGGTGACCTTCGGCACGGTGTTGGCGGCGTGCGAGCGCTCCAAAAAATGGGAGGCGCTCCTCCACGTCNGACGAGGTGACCTTCGGCACGGTGTTGGCGGCGTGCGAGCGCTCCAAAAAATGGGAGGCGCTCCTCCACGTCGCCGACGCCGCGGCCGAGTACGGCGTCAAGTTGGACGGGCTCGCCTTGACGAGCGCCCTGCACGCGTGCCAGCAGCGGGGGCTGGCCGACGAGGCGTTGGCGTATCTGGAGCGGATGAAATGCCTGGCCGACGACGACGAAAATGAAGGGGCGAACGCGAAGGGACGCCGACGACGGGGAGGCAAGCGACCATTAAGAGGGCCGGACGGGGTGGCCTACCGCCTCGCCATCTCGGCGTGCGCGCGGTCCCCCGGCGGACACCGCTGGCGCGACGGCATCCAACTGCTGGACGAGATGCGATTGGCCGCTCAAAAAACGAATCGCACCGACGGCGCCCCGGACGTCATGGCCTACACGGCCGCCATTGCCGGATGCTCCGAGGCGGGAGAATACACAGAGGCGCTGCGCTTGATCGCCACGATGCGCGGGGAGGGCGTCCGGCCGAACGTGGTGACGTTCTCGGCCGCGATCGGCGCGTGCGCGTCGGCGAGCGCCCGGGCTGCTGCGAGCCAGCGGAGGGACGAGGAGGCCGATGGGGGCGGCGACGAAGCAGAAGACGACGACGTGACCGCGCCAATGAAACGGGCGCTGCGGCTGCTCGCGGCGATGAAGGCGCCGGGGTCCGCGGTCCGGCCCAACGTCGTGACGTACAACGCGGCCATTCGGGCGTGCGCCGAGGGCCTCCACCTACAAGGAGCGCTCGACCTGCTAACCCAACTCGAAACAGACGGCCTGGAGCCCACAATCGTCACCTACGGCTCGCTCATGACGGCGTGCGAGCGCGTCGGGGACGTCGAGGCCGCCAGCCGGGTCTTTCGCATGGTCAAAGCGCAAGGCCTGACCGCGAACGAGATCATNCGGGGACGTCGAGGCCGCCAGCCGGGTCTTTCGCATGGTCAAAGCGCAAGGCCTGACCGCGAACGAGATCATATACGGCGCGGCCATCAGCTGCTGTCGGCGGGCGCGCCAGCCGGACCGGGCATTGCTGCTGTTGCGCAAGATGATCTCCGAGGAGCTCGCGCCCAACACGGCCACGTTCAACACGGTCATTGCCGCCCTGGCCGAGGGCGGACGGCGGCAGGCCGAACGCTCCCAAACTTCTTCCGCGGACAGCAACGAGGGCCCGCTGTGGGAGAAGGCCCTCGCCGTCTACCGCGCCATGAAATCGACGCGGGCCCCGCCGGGCGTGCAGCCCAACCGCCAGACGTACAACATCCTCGTCCGCTGCCTCGCGTCCGGCCTCCACCCCGGCCACGCCGAGGCGGTGTTGCACGACATGCGGGAGGCCGGGTTCGTCCCCGACGTCGACCTCTATACAATGACCGTGCGGTCCTACGAACGGTGCGGCAGTCCCATGAAGGCGTTGGGGCTGATGGAATCGATGCGCGAGGGGGGGGAGTACGACTTTTACGGCATCAAGGTGTTCGACGAGGCGTTCAAGAGCGGCGTGCGCATCTTGAACAAGGTCGGGCGGGGACTGTCATCGGGGACCGGCGGCGGTGCGGGGGTGTCGTACGCCATGGGCGAGGAGGTCATCGATTTTGGCGACGACGATCAAGACGACGACGACGAGGATGGTTTCTGATAAAGGGCCTTGTCGTTTGGTTTGTGCCCGTCAGGTTGAGAGTATCTGCGGTTGAGAGTTGCATAAGCTTCTTCAACAACTTATCGATAATCGTATGAAAACGTAGATTGCCTGACAATACCCGGCACACTTAACAAGTCTTGTAAAAGTGGGTCTCTGGATGTCAGGCTTCTGAACACGACACCTCTCTTCACTTGCGAAGAGGCGTCTTTTGATCGACTTGAAATACAACACACAGAAATTCTCAACGACTCGCCAATAGGACGATTCCTCCTCTAGGTTGCAAACACTCTCTAGGATGGGACGATCTCAGTGGTAGTGGTCGTAGTGGTCGTAGTGGTAGAAGTGGTGGTCGGGGGCACCTCGTCCAAACAAGGGTTGGCTTCTCCGAAGCTCTCACACATGTAAGTCCCAATGACGCAATCGCAAACGCCGCCTTCAACAGGCACTGGGGGATCTTCACCTACGCATTCCTCGCTAGAATGACCAAAGCAGGGCTCTGACTTGTCAGCACATTGGGGCTGTTGAAACGGCTGGTCTACCACGTCCACACACATGTAGTCAGTAGTGGTGGTAGTAATGGTGCTGGTAGTAGTGCTGGACGTAGTTTCAGTGGCCGTCGTCGTCGAAGCCAAGGGATCCAGGCTGGGAGCGGATGTGGGAGCGCCGGTGCCGCTGCAATGCCCCAAGTAAGTCCAGGCGAGGGTCCAAGCGCCAGGAGTCGCCAGGTTCGTGGTAGGCTGTTCGAATGGATGCATGATGGGATGAGTTGCCAGCTCGCCACAACGTAGTTGAGGTACGCTACATCTACTTACTTCGTAGCCCTGCACGCTGCAGAGGCCCTCGGCGCTGTGGCATTTGTACACCCCGTTGTTGACAATGACAATGTCACCTGAAACGGTCACAAATATAACATTAGAGGCAGGCAGATCCAATCCAATCCAATCCAGACGAATGAGTTCGATACATGAGGCTTACCTGCGGCATACGTGGTGTGGATTCCCCAGGTCCAGGTGGACTCGCCGTCCACCGTCGATCCATCCCCTGGTTCGCCAGTCCCGGTACTGTTCTGATCTGCATAGTTGCTGTACAACTCCTCGCAGCTCCCGAGGCTTTCGAAGGGATCCAGGCTGGGAGAGGGTGTGGGAGCGCCGGTGCCGCTGCAGGTCCCCTCGAGCGTCCACGCGATGGCCCAGTTCGCCCCGGTCCCGGGCTCGAAGGTCAGCATGTCGCAGTACTCGCCGACGTCGGGGCTGGCGTTCTTGCACTTGTAGACGAGGCAGACGCCCGAGTCGGAACAGACGGAGACCTCTTCTCCAGAAGCAAACTCTTCGGTATCCTCCGAGAAGGCGGGAGGGCATCCACCCACGTCCTCCAGGCTTTCGTAGGAAGGACTCGAAGTCGGAGCAATGGTGCCGCTGCAGGTCCCTTCGAGCGTCCACGCGATGGCCCAGTTCGCCCCTGTGCCGGGCTCGAAGGTCAGCATGTCACAATACTCGCCGACGTCAGGACTCGCGTTCTTGCACTTGTAAACGAGGCAGACGCCCGTGTCTTCGGAGCAGACAGAAACTTCTTCTCCGGAAGCAAATTCCTCCGTATCGACCGAGAAGGCGGGAGGGCAGCCGCCCGCATCTTCAAGGTCCAGGCTCTCGTAGGAAGGGCTCGACGTCGGGGCGATGGTCCCGCTGCAGGTTCCCTCGAGAATCCACGCCAGAGCCCAATTCTCGCCAGCTGTTGCAACGAAGAAACGAGAACCATTGATGAGACTTCATCGTGAAGTAAAGATAATACGCAACGAACAAACTCAGAAAACTCACTGCCTGGTTCGTAGGTCAGCGAGGTGCAATGGGCGGAGGGAATGGGCATGTCGTCCATGCAGCGGTACACGAGGCCGCCCACGGCCACCCGGTCCCCCGGGCCGTAGTCGGCGTCCTCCGCGAACTCCCCGGGACACCCACCCACGTCCTCCAGCCCGTCGTACTTGGGAAGCTCGCCCTCGGCGAGAGTGCCTTCGCAGCCCCCAAGCATCGTCCACACGGCCATCGACGAGGAGTGGTCGGAACCGGGCTCGAAGCCCGTCATGGAGCAGAAGAGGGAGTACTGCCCGTCGATGCACTGGTAGACGAGGCCGTCGACCTCGGCGACGTCGCCTCCGAAATAGGTGACGAGGGAATCGTAGGGTTGAGGGCAGCCTCCCCTGGACCAGAGCTCGGCCTCGGCCTCGGCCTCCGTGGGAGGAGTGGTGGTTTCGGGCTCGGTGGGCTCGTCTTCTGTGGTGACGGTGGCCTCGGATTCGGTGGGAAGAGTGGCGGTTTCAGGCTCGGTGGGCTCGGCCTGTGACGACGATTGAGAAAAGTGTGCACGTGTGTGAGCATCGGATAGTTGGTCATAAAAGAAAACAAGACGTCAGCTCCCATTCAGACGTCCCAACGCTCATGATCTATGACGTGAGCATCCAACCTCTTGAATGGTAATGAATAAAATCAAACGAGAAGAGCATCAAGTCCCCAAAAGACCAGGGCATTCCTCCTCCGCCGCACATCTCGTGCACACATCATGTGGTCATCCCGCGGTGCCTCTCACGGCACGACAATCAAGCACAGGCGAGGCACGCCTCACCGCAGCAGCATCCCTCCGACGCAAACGAGACCAACTCACCTCGGGATCGCACGCGCCCTGCGCGTCCCACCCCGCCGCCCCGAACTCGCCCCCGGGCTCGTAGAGCGCTTGGCTGCAATACCCGTAAGGGCCCCACCGGCAGACGTAGTTGATCGTCTCGGTCGTCGTCTCCTCGCCGTCGGCCACCTCCACGGTGTTGGAGACGACGTCGCCCGTGGCGTATTCCGTGCCGGCTTCGTAGGCGGCCGCGCAGGGCGGGGCCTCGAGCTGCCGGGGCGCGGCCTGGAGCTGGCGGCCGCGGAGGTGGCGCGCGGCCCGGAGGAGCTTGTCCTTGAGGGCGCCCTTCGTCGCGGCGTGGGCCCCGCCGGGGGCAGCGGCCGCCAGCAGGGCGAGGGCGGTGGTCGAGGGACGCATCGCTCTTACTTCGGCTAGAGGGGTGCGTCGAAGCGATTGATTTGCAACTCCAGACTCCAGGATGTTTGCTGCACTTGTTGCTTGCATGCACCGTACTCTTCGCCGTGCTCGCTCGCAAGTGCTCGACAGCCGCAGCGGTAGCCCGAGACCTTCCGAGACACGATTGCCCGCGACAAAATCAAACTCCAATGCTGCGCCTCGACACTGTCAGCATTGTCGACGCTGGGCCCCGCGGGGCATTTTCGGCCGGGGGCTCGGCCTTGCCAGGGCATTTTCGGCCAGGACGGCAAGATACTTGTGCCCCCCGCAGTACCAAAATGGACAAATCGGGGTGCCAGAGTAATGCACTCTATTGCCATTCGAAGACCGCGGCAGTCATTGCGGTGATCGTTGCGAAAGTTGGGGCCTGGCGGCGCTGTTTTGCAACATGCCGATGGTCGCAAGGACGGAGAGGCAGCGCTCGCGCTCGGCATTTTTGACGCCTCAGCACTCAGTCCAGCCCTCCCGCGCCGGGCCCGGCCCAACTTTTGCGAGGAAGTTGGGCGGCCCTCCGCCTCGATAGATCCAACAACAGCGCATGCAACTTTTGTCCAGCCCTGGCTCCTCTCGACTCTCGACGTCACAGGCAGCCAGTTACCACAAACCGAGGACTGGGACGAAGAGCAGAGGGCTGGCTGGAACGATGACGGATCCGCGGCGCGCCTACCACCGCGAGCGCTCCGGCGCCAGCGCCGATGGCCCAAAGAGCGCGCTGCGCGAGTGCCTCGCCTCCCTCGCCCTCCCGCCCGGCCTTCTCTCGTCCGTCCTACAGAGCTACACGCACTGCGACAGCCGCTTGATGCTGATCGACAACTCCTCCGCGATGAAGGTCCGCGACAGCCACGTCGGGCGCGTCGTCAACAAGCGCGGCACGGGCGGGGCGGTGCTCGAGTCGGTGGACAACGTGACGCGCTGGGAGGAATTGCAGGAGTGCGTCGCCTTCCACTGCGGCATGGCGAGCAAGTGCTGGATCCCCACCAAGTTCTGGCTCATCGTAAGACTTTTCTGGCTGACTTTCCTTTTGATGACATATCTTGTGCACACTCTTCCAATTCTAACATTGCACGCGTATTGATTTGCAACACACCGTCGATTCGCTATGCACAGAACGACGATCGGACCGCGGGCGGACACAAGTTCAGCCTCTGCTGGGGCGCCCGCGAGGACGTGCCGGACGAAATGGCCACCATCCGGAAAGTGATGAAGCACGCCTCGCTCGACAAGCGGCGATGTCCGTTGACGGACCGGATCCACAGCCTGGCCAAGGGCATCGCGAAGGAGGAGCGCAACATCCGGGCGCGGGACAAGCACGTGACGCTCGTGATCTGCACGCAGGGCATGCCGACCGATTCGCACGGGGACAAGGGCGCTGGTGTGCGGAGGGAATTGCAGCACGAGCTGGCCAAGTTGTCGAACCTGCCGGTGAAGGTGATCGTGAGATTGTGTACGGATGATGAGGGGGTTCGCGACATGTTCAACACGATGGACAGCAAGTTCAACTCCATCGACGTTCTGGATGATTATTGGGGAGAGGTGCGTGTCACTCATTGGTCCGTGACACTTGTGTGCATCCATCTCATTGGTGAACATCTCTATTTCGCGTACAGGCTATCGAAGTGTGCCTGCACAACCCTTGGCTTACGTACGGCATTGGACTGCACCGTCTGCGAGAGGCCGGTCTCGCACCAGGTGAGCCAAACGAGTTGTTTATTTGCACAGATGAAACGTATCGCTGGGTCCTGACTTTGCTCTACCGATGTCTCAAAGGCGTGGTCGACAACATTGACGACCAAACCCTCGACCTCGACGAGATCCATGAGTTGTGCACATTGCTCTTTGTCGGTGAGGATGGGTGCATCCGACTTCCCCACCCAAAAGACAGCTGGGACAATTTCGTGCGGGCGTTGAAAGTCCTGGTTGAAAAAGAGGAGCTGCAATGGAACCCGGTGAAGAAGAAAAGCATGCCCTGGATCAACTTCGACAAACTCGAGAGCATCCATGGACGCCGCCACCGCGGCCATCGACATCGGAAAGAAAAACAACACAGCGACCGCGCCCACCGACAGGAGCGTTCCAAACACAGCAACCACGAGCAGGAGAAGCAGGCGCGACGCACCAACGAGCCAAGGAGGCGATCGTCGCAGCAATCAGAGGACCCCCCGGAAGAACGCGGCCACTCGTCTCGTGGGCATCAGCGGGCCGAACCAAGGCCTTCGAGCAGCAATGAGAGCGATGAACCGGCGGCCAGAAAGGATCTGACGTTGACTGAGGTGCTGGAGCGGTGGTCGCACAAAACAACCATTCACGGCAAATACGACAATTCGCTGCAGCATCTGCTCGTGCATGTGCCGGATACCTTCCCTCCCACGAATCCCACGGTGGAGGAGCACGAGTATTTTGCCAAGTGGAAGACGTTCGACGAGGAGGCGTTTGCGGATGTGGATGGCGATGAGCTGAAGGAGCTACTGAAGAGAGCTGTGAGGAAGGCAAAGTTCTTTTTGCATCCGGACAAGCTGCCCAAAGATTGTACTGAGAACCAGGCGCTGCTCTTCAGGACGTTGTGGGACGTGATCGCGGAGCGGGAGGAGGCGACGCTGGGATGAGGCTCAGTAAACCCTTGCAACTGCAAGGATTGAGATGTTAAGCCTGCCTCTTCATCCTTTGATCCTAGAGAATACAAGTTCCTTCGATGGCCAATCCCTCATTTCTGCAGGAGCATATCCTCTACCGCCCAGCTCTCCCTGGGAATGTTACACATCACTGACTATTTCCCTCTGCCCTCTGCCCCACGCCCATAATTGGTCGTCCCTTTTCTCTGTCTTCTACCCCCAGCCAACCTTCAAAACTCCTCACGTCCTCCAATCTCCGTCGTCGTCCCTCTCCCCGACCGACGTCCACGGGGCCCC
>JALLAP010002050.1:0-15219 GCA_036939355.1 Thalassiosira profunda | reverse complement strand
GCAAGAAGATTGCCCGCCGGCTTGGCCGGGCCGTGGAGGCGGGAGGAGCTCGCCGGGGGCCCCGAGCCCAGAAGTCGCCCAAGGTGGCGGGGCCCAAGGTCGAGCTTGCCTCGAGCTCGACCAAGCTCAAGGCGGCTGGACTCGCCGGCTTACCCGACGAACAGACGGACATGCTGCCCTCGGTCGCCAACGCCGGCGACGCCTCCCCGGACGTGTTCGACGCTGGCATCCTCGGCGCTGAGTCTGTCGCCGACTCTTCAGTCGACGTGATGCCCGGCAGGCAGCTGCAAGCAGGCTACGTCGACTGTGTCGACGGCTTGGTGTCAGGTTCGACGACGCAGCAGACCTGCACGGACGCATGCGATGGCGCTTGCTGCGTTGGGGAAAATCTTTACTCGTATGATTACTATGAATATCGATATTACGAGGCGTGCGACGGGTTCACAGGCAAGGTGCACAAGGATGGCTCGTGCTACGGAAAACTTGCTTGCTACAATGCCAACATTCCGATCGTCAAGGGGGCCTCGTGCGTCGGTAAAGCGGTGTGCTATGAGGTGGCCTATCGTGTCGGCTCTGTGGGGTCTGTGGAGAACTCGTGCCAGGGTGACTACGCATGCGGCCGCATGGCCTTTGATGGCACAGTGGGTGACGTGGTGGGCTCTTGCCAGGGTTACAGGGCATGCTTAATAATGGCCTTCAAGGGCAAAGTGGGCTACGTGGAGGGATCCTGCAACAATAGTTCAGCCTGCGAAGCGCTGGCAGATGGCCAGTTTATAATCGGCCAGCCTGTACCCACGGAAGATATAACAGGTTTGCCAGGCTGCTGGTGAGGTCCCGTGCCATGTGTGTTGTTCACCTTCGTGCCCTCTGATGGCGCTCACACATTCCACCCTTTTCTCTTCCCCTTTCTCTGGTGTGGGTACCCATATCATCAGCAACATCGCTAATGAGTGCGAGGACGTTGCCACGGACGCAGGTCTTCCGTCTGAGTGCGGCCTCGCGCCGCAGCCCACGAGCCGGCCCTCCACCTCCAGCCAGCCCTCCACCTCCAGCCAGCCCTCGACCCAGCCCACGAGCCGGCCCTCCACCTCCAGCCGGCCCTCCACCTCCAGCCAACCCTCGAGCCAGCCCTCCGTATCCATGGTAAATGTCTTCTCGTCCCCTTTCGTTGCTTGATGTGATATCTCTCTCACATCATCGGCTGTTTCTATTACACTCGTAGGCGCCAACCTCGCTCCAGGACGTCGTGAACAGCGCCACCAGTAACCTCAGCGCCTACCTCGAAGACGAAAAGAACACCGATGCGGCCAAGGCTCTGAACTTTCTCGAGAAGATCGACGGCACATCCACCCCATTTCAAACCATCCGGGATGCCGTCACCGCGTCGGAGGCCTTGGGATGCCCGGACGTAGACGTTCCCTTCGATGAGGCATGTGAGCAAATCGCCCAGGTCATCACTCTTTACACCAATCAAATTGCGTAGATCAGCTTTCCCAGGTTGGGGCGCGCAAGACGAGATCCTCTCTCACGGGCATTATTGGTCGGCACTTGGACGAACGACGGAGGCATAGGATGGGTCGGTGTGGGAGACCAACTCAAATAAGAATCCATTTATGTATCATCAACTTTAGTACTATTTGCTCTTTCGCTGCGTCGAAGCGAGGCACGCATGGGCGCAGGCGAGTCTTAGGAGCTTTAGCTCAAGTCTAAGTGTGAGAGTGCGATGTGCATCAAATGTCGTCCTGTAAATTTGATCGTGAACTCCTTTCCGGCCTTCGCGGCATCCTCGAACGCAGACTTCGAGCTAACCGCAGCAGACGAGGGATCCTTCATCGCCTTCTGCCGCTCGGCGAACTCCTTGAAGTCCGAGGGCTTGGTATTCAGCACCTCGTCGCGGAACTTCTGCCGCTGCTCCGGGCTCTCGCGGACCAGCCACCTCTTGAATTGGGTCGAGCCCTTCTGGTCCGGGCTCAGGGCGCCGTCCATATCACCGATGGCCCCGATGATGGCCGTGGCGAGCGCGTCGGGATCGTTCTCCAAGTCGGCGGCCGACTGCAGAAGCGCGTCGCTGGCGCCGTCGTACACGTCGATGGTCTTGTCAAGGTTGGGGTCTCTGTAGCTCAAGAAGGAGAAGATGCCGTCGCGGGGCTGGAATTGGCAAAAGCCACCATAAGCCCCTCCCATGCGCTGCCCGCTGCAACTCCTCAGCTGATCTCTGAGAGCAAGTTGTCTCCTTATGTAACCGCCGTAGACGAAGACAACGAGACCCAGACGTTGCACAAGATTTCAATCATCGAAGAGAGCGACAGCGACGAGGAGGAGGCGCCAACGTCGATGAGGCGCCTCAAAATCGTGCCGCCTCCATCTGCAGCCGTTACCAACGCCACTGGGAAGAAGGTTCGGACGCGTGATTCTTCTGCCCTGGCCTTCTAAAAGTAAGCCCCTCTGGTGGCCACCCTTCCCATTCTCATGGCTTTGCAGTAATCGCATCTTTGGCTCTCGCTCAATTGCAACCTCTCCTCATAGGAGTGCGCCCGAAGGCCAGCCATTAACCCGTTCGCTCTAAAAGTTACAACACCAAAACCCAACCGCCGGCATCTCTTTACGCCATGTACCGGTACACCCTCCGATCGCCTTCGTCCCTCTCCAAATACTCGCGCTCGATCAAACTCTCCACCCGCTTCTTCACGAACTGCGGCGGCGGCACGAACCGTCCCGACAATTGACGCGTCACCTCGGCCACGAGGTCGTTGTGGTTGAGCGTCTTCCTGGCCTTCATGATGCGCACGATGGCCGCCTCGAGGAGGTGGCGCCGGTCCTCCTCGACGGCCACGGGCACCGCCGCCNGTTGGGGTCTCTGTAGCTCAAGAAGGAGAAGATGCCGTCGCGGGGCTGGAATTGGCAAAAGCCACCATAAGCTCCTCCCATGACGCGCACGTTGTCCCACATGTACCCCGTTCCCAGAAACTTCTGGATGACCGAGGTGGACCCGCTGACGGCCTCTCCCTCCTCGTAGAGCCGTCCGCCCTTGCCAACGTACGACACCTGGGTCGGCACGACGAAGCCCTCGTCCGCGAGCGGGGCCTCTGCGGCCATCTCCTCCTTGGCCTGCGCCGCCCACGGGTGCGCCTCCGCGTAAAAGTTCTGCAGCTTCTTCCCCTGGGCATCGCCCGGAAGCTGGCCCAGGAAGTTCTTCACGCTGGGCTCAATCTTCTCGAACACAGACGCATCTCCGGTCAGGTCCAGGATCATGCCATCCCTGCACGTGGTCTTCTCCAAGATGGTGCTGCGAATCTTCTCGAGCCTGGCCAAGAGAGAGGGAAAGTCGTTCTCCGCCTGCTCGAGCAGCGCCTTCGTCGTGTCCAGCGTGGAAACACCGCCCATCTTCTCGTTGATGAATCCAAGGACGCTGTAGCGAGATCGGATGCGAGAGTTGGCAATGGCGTGCCCGCTGCCCTGCACGGCCGACTCTCCGCTGCTCTTCGCCTCCCGGAGCATCTCGATGATCTTCGCCTGGCTGTCGAGCTTCGCGTCCCTCAAAATCAAGTCGAAGATGGAGAAGAGCTCGTCGGTCTTGTCGGCGGTGGATTTTCCCGAGATGAGGAGCTTGGTCAAGAAGTGATCGCCACCGGTCACGACGCCCTCCCGATCGCCCTCCTTGTTGACGCCCGCAATGAGCGAGGAGACGCTGACACCGCCGGTGTGCATGCCGATCCTGCGCGAGAGGGCGACGGAGTCGTACTCGCCCGCGCCCGTCTCCATCATGATGCGAGTGAACAACGACACCAGGGCCACATCCTCGAGCGAAAGCCCGGACATGTCCACCGCGAGGTTCGCGTACACAATTCCCGACGTGCTTCCGAGCTCGTGCCGCACGACAGTGATGCCCGAGTCAGCCTCGTTTTCCGTCACCGCAATGGGATACTCTGTCGCCTCCTTCTTGAGATCGCTCAAGTCCAATGAGGGAATGGTGGCGCGGGCCGACGGCGAGTCCTCCGAGGACTGGAGCTTCTTGAGCTCGACCGTCTTGTCGATGATGGACTGGAGGTCGTCGGCACCCAGGGACTCCTTGATCTTGGCCAGGCGACCCTTCTCCTCGTTCAGCTGCTCCTCCTCGAGGCTCTTCGAGGGGAACATTTCGATCGTCGTCCGGTGGCTGTTCTCCAACAGCAGCTCCTGGATCATGTCAGTGAAGACCTTGCTCCCGTCCTTCTCGATGCTCGCCTTCAACTCGGCCAGCGGCTCCTCGAACTTCAGCGCGTCCGTCGGATCGCGATCGTACACCCACTCCCGCATGCTGCCCAGCATGAGAGAAAGTCCTTTCGGGAAGCTTCCAGTGTTGAACTCGCGCATGTCGAACTCGATGGTGTTCATGGAGGCGGCGACGGCGTCGTCGGTGAATCCCTCCGCGACCACCTTTGTGAGGGTGTCGACCACAAGGGCCTCGACCTTGTCGACGTTCTCCGGTTTGACGCCCTTCAACCCCACGCCAAACGTGCCCTGCATCAATTCGTTCATCAGTCCTCCGCCCGTAATCGCATCGCCCAGACCGCTCTCCATCAGCGTCTTGCGCAGGATCGAGGAGGTGGTCCCCATGAGGAGGTGGTCCAGCACGGTCAGCGTGATCTCCTCCCGGGGGGTCAGCGGGACGTCGTTCACGAGCCAGTTCACCATCGTCAGGTGCGTGTCGGGCGCGGCGCCCTCGCCCTTGTCGCTGACGGGGTACGGATGCCGGACCTTCTTCGGCTCCGCGAAGCGCTTCTTCTGCCACGCGACGGCGCTCCCCGGCTTGCTCTCCGGGCTGTCCTCGAACTCGCCGAGGTACTCGTCCATCAGCTCCAGCCGCTGCCGCACGTCGTCGTCCCCGGCGAAGAAGATGCGCGAATTGGCCGGGTGGTAGTACTTGGCGTGAAAGTCGGCGAACTGCTCGAAGCTCAGGTCGGGGATCGCCGCGGGATCCCCGCCGCTGTCGACGCCGTACGCGTTGTCGGGGAAGATGCTCTGCTGGGCCTCCCGCTGCAGGAGCGAGTCCGGGGACGAGTACACGCCCTTCATCTCGTTGTACACCACCCCCTTGTACGTCAGGTCGTCGGAAACGTTCTCCAACTCGAGGTGCCAACCCTCCTGCGCATGCACCATCGGATCCGAAATGGCCCGGGGATGGAACACGGCGTCCGAATACACGTTGATGAGATTGTAGAAATCCTTCGTGTTCTGGGAGGCGACCACGTAGCACGTGCTGCAGAGAATAGGATGAGGGCCGCGCTCTACAATAGACAAAGATACGATGCGCACGTCGAAGAAAACTCACCGATCGGGGTACGTGAACGCATTCAGGAACGTCTGCAGCGATCCCTGCAGCAGCTGCACGAACGGATCCTTCGTCTTGTACTTCCGCGACCCGCACAGCACCGAGTGCTCGAGGATGTGGGGGACCCCCGTCGAATCTTGGGGGGGCGTCCGGAACGTGATCCCGAAGCACTTGTTGTCGTCGTCCGTGGACAGGCTGAGGAGCTCGGCGCCCGANGGGCGTCCGGAACGTGATCCCGAAGCACTTGTTGTCGTCGTCCGTGGACAGGCTGAGGAGCTCGGCGCCCGACTTTTTGTGGCGGTAGAGCGTGCACGCCGCGCCGAATTCGGCGACCACGTCGGTCTGGACGATGTCGTAGGCGGGGTGCTCGACTGCCGCCGCGGCCGCCGTCTCGGCGGTGGCCTCCATCGTGCTCCGCAGGGCGGAGGAAGAGGCGCACGTGCCCGACGCCCGGCAGGCGGAGCGGCCGGCGGACCAGGCGGACATTGCAACCGACGAGGCGATCGCCGAGGTGGCAACAACGGCGCGGGAGTGGGCGAGGTGCGTCACGGCGGCGGCGTTGGCGAGGCGGCTCCGGCCGACAGAGGCGGAGGCCCCGGCGCGGAAGGCGGACGCGGCGCCCCTACCTGACGATGAGGCGAGGTACGCCAGGAACGCCATCCGGGCCGATCTCCAGGTCAGCATGATGGCTCTGGGGAGCGAAGGGGGTCGGTTCGATTGAATTTGTGAGCCGATTGCAAATAATGGGGCCGCCGCGAGGATGGGAGCAGGACGCGGCCGCCGGGGAACTCACCAAGTCAACATGTTGTGAGTGCCAACCTGACTCGAAAGATTTCGTCGCTGACTCGGTCCAGAATTCGTGGAAGACAGCTGGCAATCGGCGACATTTGGCGAAATATGGCGATTATACTTACTTACGGACGTAGTAGTAGGCACGGCGGAGAGGAGGGGAGAAGAGGGGAAGGAAGAGAAGAGCGCGTTTCTGCTTTTATCATCAAGGAGGAAGCTATGCACGATTTATTGATATGGCTGTCCAATTGCAACATTGCACGAATTCACCATCTTCCTCCTTTTACTCAACCACTTCTCGGGGAAGCGCCCCCCGGCAACTCAAAAAGGATGCCCGTATCGTCGCGATGGACCAGCCAAAGGTTCAAGGCTTTTGCCCTCAAAATATCCAGTAGGTACATCTTGCGTATGGCGCATTGCACTCTTGAGATCCGTCCCTGCTCTCTCAGCTGCTTTCCACAGACGAAGCCGCGGCGGCCCGCACGGCCTCGCAAAACTGCTGCCGCTTCCACATCCCCACCCTCCCGTTCCCCACGACGAGCATCCCCGGCCTCTCCTCCGCCACCTTGGCCAGATCCTCGAGCGTGTGCACGTTCTCCCCCTTGAGCCATGCGGCGTACTCGGTTGGGGATCCGGTGAGGCAGTCACCGCAGCTGGCGATGAGTTCGTCGAGGGTTTCGATCTTTGCGGTGTCTTTTGCCCCAATAGCTGTTCCCGCAGTTACAGCATTTTCATTTGCAGTGTTGCCATTTTCTTTCTGCTGCCTTCGCTCCGCCATCAGCTCCTTGAAAGACTTCGAATTATTCTCTTTCTTTGCGGGGATTGCATTTGACTGAATGTCCCCAATGATTGCGCGCTTGGCCTCTTCCACGCTCAACGATACCTCCTCCCCTCGATCCTCTTCCAAAGCCAACCCCTCGGCAAACAAATTGGCCACCGACGTGGGGCTGTCCGCCTTTGGCTCCATTTGGATGCCCGCCTCGGCCCTCAGCTTGTCCAACATTTGCCCAGCCCGGTCCACCTGGGATTGCAGTTGCAGCAACGCCGTCGACGTCGAGCTGCACGGCTGGCACGGCCGCCGGGCCCTCGACCTAGATGCGCCCTGGGCTCGGATGGTGCCGTCAAGAGTGCAGCGGATGAGCTGCATTTGTTCCGACAATTCCCGGAGGCCGTTGGTTGACCCTTTGCTGGGGGGAGGCGTGTGGCTCCCGCCGGCGCTCGGAGCTTGTTGTGCGATATCTGCCATTGCTGATGAGCTGATTGGAGACGCTGATGTTGGTGCCCGCTCGGTGGATTGAGTTGCAGGGCGAGGGGGGAACGCGCGGGTGTGTGTTGTGGGCTGTTGTGGGTTGGGCAGGTTGTGGCGGTTGTGTTGAGAAAAAATCGAGCGCTTTGTGGCTTTCGCCGGCCACCAGCTCTCGCTCTCTAGTAGCCTGCGCCGAGATGGCGCGGCGCCACACGCTGAGTGGGCGGCTTTTCAGAACGGGGAGGACAAAGAGGTATCTTAGCCCCCTGCATACCTAAGCAATTGAGTCTAACGTTATTTGTAATACACTGGATGTTCGTGTCTCAACAAACCTTTTTTACAGAGATCAACGGAAGGCAGGTGGATGAGGCGTTTGGGTCGTTCATTTCTCCTCTCTGTTCTCGCCATTTGCCCAGCACAATCGTCTGCGAAACAATCCATCTAACTGGCGTAGGAGCTCTCTGAAATCACCTCATTGTCTTTCTGGACCACCGAGCACCCCCGGACCGGCCCGTGCCGCTTCCAAAACGCCTCCGGCAACGTCGGCTTGTGCTTCTCCTGCAAATCCTCCGGCGCCCAGGTCTCGAACGGTGGCAGGCTCACCCCCTGGGGCTGCGCCGAGCAGTACGGCCGCGCCCCCGGCTTGGCCAAGTACTGCTGGTGGTACGGCTCGGCGAAGTACCACAATCCGCCGTACTGATCGTAATCCGACGCCGCGGCGATCTCCGTCTTGATCTCCCGTCCGCCCAGTGCCTTCTCGTACGCCCCCTTCGACGCCTCGATGAGCCGCCTCTGATCGTCGTTGAAGTAATAAAATCCCGACCGGTACTGGGAGCCGCGATCGTTCCCCTGGCCCATGTATTGGGTGGGATCGTGGGACTCCCAGAACATGCGCATAATATCCACGAACGAGATCTCCTTCGGATTGTACACCACGCGCACTCCCTCCGTGTGGCCGGTCATGCTCGAGCACGCCTCGTTGTACGTGGGGTTGGGCGTGAAGCCCGCGCAGTATCCGACGGCGGTGGAGTGGATTCCCTTGGGCATCCGCCTGTTTTGTATCAGAGTTGAAGATNCCCGCGCAGTATCCGACGGCGGTGGAGTGGATTCCCTTGGGCATCCGCCTGTTTTGTATCAGAGTTGAAGATGGTATGAGTGCATAGAATGGGTGCAATGAATGAGTGTGCACATGATACGAGCGCTTTGACAAATTTGCTGCACGACTTACCAAATGGCCTTCTCGGAGCCCCAGAAGCAGCCGTTCGCAAAGACGGCCTGCTCGTACCCCTCCGGCACCTCCTCGAGGTTGTTGTGAAGCACGTAGTGCTTGAGGCCTTCGATGCCCTTCATCTTCTCGGGCCGGCCCTTCATGGCGTTCTCGGGGGAAATCATGCCGCCGTCTCCGCCGGAAAGAAGGTCGAGGATGGATCCGATCATGCGGCGGGCCATGGGCTGGCGGGGCGAGCTGTTGCTATTGTTGGTGGGCGTCGTGGCGGAGGCGAGGAAGGGCGAGGCAGTGGTGACGAGTGCGCGCGTAGTGGGGTTGCTGATCGATGCGGGTGTGAATGCGGACGCTTTTGCGATTATGAGACCGAGGGAGGCGGCGCGCGAGATGGGGGCCATGGTTTGAGGGGTCGGCGTGTGGGAACGGGACGTCTTGGGCGAATTGTGAGCGTGCTCGAGCTCGATCGATCGATTGGCAATGGCAGGCAAGATCTGCTGACTGCTGATCTCTGCTGATCGGCTCAGGCAGGATGACTCAGTGGATGGTGGCGCGGCAGCTGCTTACGCGGCCTTGCTTCCATCCTATTGTTTGATCAGGATACAATTGAAATTATTCGAGTTATAGCTCCACCTTAGTTTTATGTCAGGCTGGACTTTTGGCGGGAGAGTGAAGATTCCCGAGTACTCTGCGCCGCAGTGCGTGCCTCAGGTGCTCCTCGCACAGTGCAACACGTTGACTCACATCTTGCCCGCCCGACACAACTCTGAGCAAGCCGCTCCGGGGGCGGGGGAGCACGGCTGGATGCATCGCTGATCGGGAGGATTGCCGGAAGTCTCAAAGCAACGATGGCAGTGCAACCACGGCTGCCGCTGCTCGTCGCGACAACGCTGCTGCTCTCGCGGTGCCACGCGTTCTCCTCCATCCCATCGTACGCGGTGGCCACTCAGCGAACCTCCTACGCCTTCCAGCAAAATCGTGCACCAAACGCTCCTGTTGCAATTTTGTCGCACGGTGCACCTGCCGCCTCGGCGCTGCGGGCGACCTACACGCCCACGTTCGACTTCTCGCAGCCCACCTCCGAGGCCAAAGCGCAGTCTGCGTCGAGCTTTGAACGAATCGACGATGCGATTATGGGAGGGATCTCCCTCTCGGCGTTGCGCGACGTGCCGACGCAACCCTATGCGAGCTGGTCGGGCGTCTGTCGGACAGATGGCGGTGGTTTTTGTGGCATGCGCACCTTGCCCTTTACTAAGCCACTAAATGCCACGGGGCAGGATGGAGTCTATCTCGATTGCAAGTTGGTGAGCGACGATGAGGCCGCCAAACGGGTGTGGAAGATGACGGTGCGGACCGACAGCAGCCGGGGAGAGCAGGTGTACCAAGCCGAATACGATTTGCAATCTGCAATGGACGAAGCGAAAGCGAAGAACGAAGAATGGGCACGCGTTGTGGTACCGTTCGATACGTTCCAGCTGGTGCGCGGACCGCGCCTCGTTCCAGACGGGCCCAAGCTGAATCTGACCGGCGGAGTGTTCCAAATCGGCATGACAATGTCCAAGTTCAAAATGGCGCAAAACACAACGGAGCTGGACGGCTTTCGGCCCGGTTTCTTCGACATGCACATCCAGCGCATCGGATTCTACAATGGAGAGGGCTCTGTTCCAGTCGAGAAGATGTCGTCGAACGTGCCAGAGACGCTGTCGAAGGAGGAGGCCGAGAAGAAGCGCCCGCTGCTGTTGAAACTGCTTCTGCCGGTGGCAAAGATCTTCTTTTCGGAGAAGGCCAATCGTCGGAAGAGTGCCATGCGGATATTGCGGGAGGATCGCGGGCTGAGCCGCGGCAAGGCCATCCTGTTTGGCATCCGGAGCCGCAAGAAGACGTTGGGACTGCTGCCATCGGTTTTGAAGACGGCGGGGATTCTGGGCGTCGATGTCTTTCGGGCGACGTTCCTCTTTGGGATCAAACTTGTTTTGCTGTATCCGCTGAGGCTAATTGGTGCGTGTGTTCGGAGGATGAAGGTGATGCTGGGGATGAAGGTGAAGCCGTTCTTGAGGGAATAAGAAGATGCTAAGAAGCTACCTATGACATACTTATGGAGAGCTACGACCATACACTGCCCTTCGCGCCGAAGAAACTTTCCTTCCTCGTCCGTCCACCCACAAACGAGGGGGAGAAGGAGATAGAAGCCAAGTCGTCGTCATGACATAACACGCTGCTTGGCTGGCCGGGCGGGACAACCCTGCAGCTCACTCGCTCTCACTTTCTGAGTTGCAACGATGGGCAACAAACCCTCCGCGGCCGCGCCTCCTGCCGCGGCGGCAGGCCCGCGGCCACTCCCCAAAAACTTCACCCCCCTTTGCGGCTGCACCACCCTCGAGGAACACGAGGACAGAGTACGATCCGCCCTCGATGCCGCGCGGGGATTGGAGGGCGAGGAGGGGCTGCGCGCAATAGGCTTTGAGTTCCGATTTGTGCCGTGCTGTCCGGCCCACGAGGAGGAGCACAAGTTGTGGGTGGAAGGGGATGCACCTCCGCAGTCGCCCGAGGAGGAGGATGAGCCGACGAGGATCAAGAAATCGATGTCTGTGGTTTCCTTCTTCAGCGCCGACAGCAGCCTCAACGAGCAGTTCGCAAGCCATTGCAACAGCTGCGCAACGCGATTGTTCTACGTGGGTCGGCCGACGACAGAAAGCTCACAAGATGCGGAGAGTTTGGAAACGAAAGGTGATGCCGCTGTAATGATCACAACGGACAACCGAAAGCAACACATAGCCGACGGGCACATGTACGAGCGCGTTGCAAATCTAGCACAGGAGGCGGCCCAAAGTCGAATGTGCAGTACCTTCGGCCTAGAGTGGGTGATGGTCTGCAATAACGAGACGCTGGGCGAGAAAGTCCGAGCGTTGGTCGATAGAGACCACCATTTGCTCCTTGAGGAGGGGGAGAACCGAGTAGTGCTGCACGAGCTGCTCTTGGGCAGGACAGCGGGGAGTGGGGCGGACGAAAAGAAGTTGGAGGAAGAGGCGGCGATCCACCGTCCCACGTCAGTGAACCGCACCCGATCGACTTTGCTTATTGCTACTGGACGGGGCAAGGTCCGCGCGGGCATCTTCTCCCGGCATCACCTATTAACGGCGGGCATTGAAGTAGGCACCTCCTGGCATTGCATTCGTGAGGCGCGGATGAGACGATGGGGCGTTGCAATTATAGACCCCAATGCGAGGGGAGAGGGGGCAGGGTTCGAGAGCTTCAAGCGGAGCGTGAGCAGAATATTTTTGGGCGATGCAGGTATCGAGGACGAGGCAACATCTGCTACTTCACCGGCGGAGAGTGCATCGACCGCGCAATCTGCAATGGAGGGAGCGATGAGCCGGGAACCGTCATGCGCCTCCTTATCTACAAAGTCCTCCAAGCAGCCTCATCACTTTTACATCCTCGCTCATTCGGCCTCAGGGGGGCAGCTCGTGCGGCACCTCCGCGAGGACCCAAGCTTGTTGCCCTCCATCCGCGCCGTGGCTTTTACGGATTCGACGCACAACGTGCAATGGGCAAGAGATGAGCATGTTGTATCCCTTGTAATGATCCCTTCTCTAGAGTTTTGTTACTATTGACTATCTCTGACATTGTCTGCGATTGTCGGGTGTAATTCTCGCTATGATTGATCTGTAAAAGTAAACTCAATGGACAAGCAAACAGCGGAACGAAATCCACACTTGTAGGATCTGAGTTGGCTTGAGAAAGGTGCGAGGACGTCTAGTTCTCGCTCTTGCCCCGCCAGGCGGCGAGCGTCCCCTGCTTCTTCGCGGGCTTCTTCGCGGGCTTCTCCGCGGGCAGCCCGTAGCGCACGAAGGGGAACTTGGGCACGGTGTACGCCTGACTACTCACGATCGACGCCGCGTCGAACGGCGTCTCCGGCGCATAGCGTGTGTTGTGCGACATCACCTAGGGAGTGGTTAGGAGGAGTGTTTGGTGAGTATCGTACACAAGATGTGATTTGGAGACGAGATGAACGCACCACTCGCCCATCTACCCCATTCTTGATGTCATCGTTGCCATGGATATTGCAGAGGAACGTAGCGGACACGACATGGAGCCTTCCGTCGGGCGCAACCAAATCCTCGTCTCTGGCTCCTTTCCCCACCGTGGTCTGGAGAGAGGAGAGGATGATGCCTTTGCCGTTGTCCTCCTTCTTGCCCACGACCGTGTCCTCGAAGGGTTCCTGCAGGGCGGCCTCGACGGTCAAAGCAGAGGCGGGCTCGCGGAAGATGGCGAGAGGGAGGCAGACGGCCTTGCCCATATCACGCAGTTCGCCCTTCGTGAGGGGCACTCCCGACGAGGCGTGCTGTTTGTGGGCAGAAGAGTGAGCATAAGATGTGAGCAAAGATGTGAGCATCAAAGCGAGCATCCCAAACGACCACCACTTACCTGCAAGATCTTGCTGTCCTGCACGCTGCTCAGCATTTCAGAGGCTCCGCCATACACAGCCGCTTCAAGGCCATCACTGTAGACGTCGAAGAACCGGGTGACGGATGAGTAGCTGAAGTAGACGCCCGACTTGTCGAGCCCATGAAGCTTGGCCACCCTCATGAGGGTGGCCTGCTCGAGCTCGTCGAAGAGGCGGACGCCGTGGGACTGGAGCCAAGCGCACTGCTCGTCGCCCATGAGCTGAATCCCGAGGCGCATGACGAGCAACAGCACGGTCAGCTCGCATTCCTTCCAATCCGTCTGATCAACAAGACGCACGTCGCTCCGAAGAATGCCGTGGACTGGAGTGAAAAGGAGAAGGAGAGAAGCTGAGAATATCAAATGAAGACACGAGTATTCGGAATCGCACACTCACTGATGGTGGACAGCGCGGGGCTTTCAGGCAGGACGGGCCCATCGAGAGCGACCTTGGGGATCTCCTGCGCCAGCACCGCCTCCCGCTCCTTGATCGGGTCCTTGGTTGCGGCCTTCAGCTTGACCTTGTGCTCTCGATAACGCGTCTGCCCCTTGCGCTTCACTTTGAGTTCGACCTGGATGGCGAGCTTGGCTGCGTCGGCGACTGCGGTCTTGTAGTTCGCACGCTGAGCGTTGGAGAGGGTGCGGCCGGCAAAGGCCGGCGCGGCAAACAGCGCGTCGACGAGAGACAGCGTCTTGACATCGTTCGCTCTCATCGAGACCTTCTCCTTCCTCTTGAGCTTATCGACGGCGCCGGGGGTGTTCTTCAGGACATACACGAGGCGGTCCTTCAAGGCGTCGTACTCGGGCCCACTCGCCCAATCGGGAGATTTCTGCTTCCCCGTGGCGTGTTTTCCCGTCCCCGAGCCTTTTTTGCGGGGTTTGCTTTTGCCCATCTTGCTGAAATGAGTGGTTGAGAAGAGAGGAAAGGGGGAGGCGGCCAGACGTTTTTGAGGTGTCTGAAAATGTCGTTGTGAGTGTCAGTGTGACTTGTGGAAAAGTTGAAAAGTTGACGTCTGTCCGTCCACCCTCCCCAACAAAAGAGTCAAAGTCCTTCTTTCCTTCCTCCCTCCTTCTTTCCTCCGCCCGCGGCCCCTCCTCCTATCACCTGATGCCAACATTCCGGCGGCCATGGCGCCCAAACCACTTGGCAAAATACCCCCAAACCCCCGTCTAGGTCTACCGGCGGTCGTTTGCGGCCACTGTACGCAAAATAGCGGACATTTGACGAGGACAGGGGCGTCATTGCAACTGAGAGACCCTCGGGGGGCACACGCCACCACAGTCCCGCCAGAGGGTGACCGGCCGGGGGCCGACACCACCGACACCACCCCCGGTCGCCGCCGGACGGGCCGGACGCGGTCCCTCCAGCACGTCCGCGCCGGCGACGGGTGCCTCCGTCTCCGCAGGGGGCAGCGTCGTCCAAAACCAGAAAAATGTGCACAAGATATGCACACGCCGTCCACGGTCCAGCCGGCCGGCCACGGGGCCAACACCACCCCCGGTCGCCGCCGGACGGGCCGGACGCGGTCCCTCCAGCACGTCCGCGTCGGCGACGGGTGCCTCCGTCTCCGCGGGGGGCAGCGTCGTCCCAAATCGGAGGCGTGTGTGTGCATTTCTGCCGGTGGACCACGACAGGCGGCCTAGTCCCGCCGCCCCGCCCACACACAGGCCACCCTCCGCCGTTGCCACCATCTGCCGCTGGCGAAATTCGACCATTACGGGCCCCGAAATCACTCACCTAACTCCGAACAGCAGGAGGCGGCCTTGAGGCGGCTGGTCCAAGAATTTGTGAGGAGGAGCTTTGCTTGCGTTCGAGCGGCGAGCGGAGAGCGGACGCGGAGAACTTGTCAGTGGTTAGATAATGTGACAGTAAATATTGGTAGTTTTCTTCTAAAACACTATCGATATCACAAATTTATGTTTCAGTCACCAAAGATATGCTTTAGTGTATCACTAGATTTCAAAAAACCACCGTTGTTTGGCTAAATCCCTCTTTCCCTCTCTCCGCAACGGCAAATCACAACCACGATTTGAAGGAGTTCCTTCAGACGAAGAGCTGTGTGTATTTGCGGAGCAACGACGTACGATCGAGCCAGAGCTGCGTGCGCGTCAGCAGTCGGGGCAAGGACATCCAGTGCGATTGCCTGACGTGCGCGGACCGTAAAAAGTCGTCGGGGATGGATGCGCCAACGGACCATTTTTGGG
>JALLAP010002046.1:0-11218 GCA_036939355.1 Thalassiosira profunda | reverse complement strand
TGCTGCTGCCTCCAGTGCATAAGGGAGAAGGAGGTCGGCGTCGTCGAGGATCTAGGTGCGTCGGGTTTGGAGGAGCTGTTGGGGAGGCGTCGCCTGATGTTCGCATTCGCCCTCCGCGACCCTGGCGGGGTGGGCGCCTGACAATTGCAATCTGCGAGGCAGGTTCTCTATTGCAATGGCAAATAGCTGTCGCTGATATGTTTCCCTCACATTATTATTTTTGCAATTGCTTACAGGACAATACAAACGCCTGGTAGGCGCGGGACCCTCCTGCATCTTCTGGCCCCTCCAGAACGTCGTCGGTCGTCTCTCCCTCCGCGTCCAGCAGCTCGACGTCCTCTGTGAAACCAAAACGAAGGACAACGTCTTCGTCCAGGTGGGCGTGGCAGTGCAGTTCAAGGTGGTCACCGAGAGCGCCTACGATGCGTGGTACCGCCTCACGTCGCCCAACCAGCAGATCCAGGCGTACGTCTTTGACGTCATCCGGAGCACGGTAAGTTTACTTTGTCTGTCTTTTTCAGAAAAGATACTAGACTTACCGACTTCGGAATAGGTGCCCCGGTTGGAATTGGACGAAGCCTTTGAATCCAAGGACGACATTGCCAATTCGGTGTTCGAGCAGCTGCAGGCCGTCATGAAGGACTACGGCTATGCCATTGTGAACACCCTCGTGACGGACCTGGCGCCGGATTCCAAGGTGAAGGCCTCCATGAACGAGATCAACGCCGCCCGGCGCCTCAAGGAGGCGGCCTCCCACCAGGCCGAGGCCGACAAGGTCCGGCAGGTCAAGGCCGCCGAGGCCGAGGCGGAGGCCCGGTACCTCTCGGGATTGGGCGTGGCCCGCCAGCGGAAGGCCATCGTGGCAGGATTGCAGTCGTCCGTCGCAGAGTTCAGCGAGGAGGTGGGGGGCGCCAAGCCCAAGGACGTGATGGACATTTTGCTCTTGAGCCAGTACTTCGACACGCTGTCGGTGGTGGGGGCGAACAGCCTGATTTTGGAGCACGATCCGGCGACGGTGGCGAGTTTGCAGCATCAAGTGGGAGTGAGTTTCATGACCGGCAATTCGGGCAGCGGGGGGACGACGGCGACGAAGGCTCACAAAGCCACTCGAGGAGTCGACGCCAGTGCCACGGACTTGCTCTCGTAAACGTTTGGCGTTGTCGAGTTGTCTTGTTTCATATGTTGTTCAATGTCGGGATCAGGTTCTGTCGCAGTGTGGTATGGAGTGAAGAATGCAGTGTACCACTAGCCCTCGATGATTTCTATGAGTTGCCTTTACACGCCTCCCTCGGCACGTCAAACATCCTTCCTTTACACCGGAGGAGGCAGCGCCAGCAAATCGCCCTTCCAGTGAATGAACAGCCCCACTCCCAAAAAGATCACATAATTCTTGGCCACCGGCCCCACCACCCACAGCATCGACTTAGGCCCCAACGTCTTATCGTACCACCGCTTCCAAGCCGGCGGCGGCGCCTCCTCCTTCGCCTTGTTGAGAAATCCCGGCTTCACCGCCGGCTTCTTCCCCGGACTGGTCACCACGCTGGACGCCTCCGCCGCCTTGGCGCGGTTGACGACGCCGGCGTGCTTGCGGAGGGCGTCGATGGCCGCGACCTTGCGCTTGCTCACGGCGTTGAGGCGGTCGTAGAGGGCGTCGCGCCTGTCGTCGTGCGAGGGGGTGTATTCCAGCTGCAATGTGACGGTGTAAACGGGAAGCTGCAATTTGGCCGGTTTGCTCTCGTCTTGGGCCGCGTCGGGTTCGGGCGTTTTGAACTCCTCGGACCCAGCCTCGTCAGTAGACTCTTTTGTCTCTCCCGCATCTTTCCCTTCCGCAGATTCGTCCATTTCTTCCTTTGCATCCTCAAACGCATCTGCCGACTCTGTTCGCTCCACCTCCTCCTCTACCGCAACAGGGGCAGCCTCGACCTCCCCAATGTGGCCGTCCACCCCCTTGTCCTCCACAATCGCCACCTCNTACCGCAACAGGGGCAGCCTCGACCTCCCCAATGTGGCCGTCCACCCCCTTGTCCTCCACAATCGCCACCTCAAGAGTCGACACCTTCTTCTCCCCGCCCTTCCGCCACAGCTCCGCATCCTGACACAGGGGCAGCAAATCGTGGGGCGCGGAGGATCCCACTTTCGATCCGTCTTGGGAGTAGACCTCGACGGTGAGCAGCGCGTTGGCCGTCTCTATGGACTCAAATGCGGCCACGCTCCCCTCCGCGGCGGGGTCGAGGGGATCGCGCACCCTCGCCAGATCGCGCTCCTCGATGGGCGACGAGAGGTGGACCTTAAACGACACACCCTCGCCGCCGGTTCCCGCATCGGCGGGCTTGGCGGCGCGCACCGCCACCTCGAGGCGGTTGGGGGACGATCCCTCGCCCGCCCCCGCCCCCAGCGCGAGGGATTTGAGGGCCTCCTTGAGGGATTTGATCTCGGCCTCGCATTCCATCACCTCGAGGCGGGATTTCTCCAACGATGCGCGCGCTTCGTCGGCCATGGTTGCAAGTCGGAGGAGTTGTGAATACCGGAGGCGCCAGGATATGAGCGTGGGCGCCTTGAGCTGTGCCTTTGTCCAGCTTTGTCGCGGCGCGGGTGTGTGGGCGGGATGGGGTGTGCACGAAAGCAAGTTTACCCTCGGGCACTTGCTTGCTTTCTGCGATCTGAGGGTTTTCGGGCCTGGGGGAGGGTTTTTCGATTTTTTTTCATTCGAAAATTTGGTCACTGTTAGGCAAAGCAAGGGCTCATATCTTTACCCCGTAGGTGGCCCTTGGCGGATCCTTGAGCACCCTCTCGGCGTCACCGACTCCTCAGCCCCACTCGCCACCCCTATGCCCTCCTCCATGGCCGCTGGTGTGCAGGAATCCGCCGCCGTTCTGATTTTATAGGCTCCTCATTACCGTCGTCGGTCGCCGTCTCCGCCGCGACGCCCATCAGCCGTCGCCCGCCGCCGAGGGGCCTTCCCTGTCTCCCACGACCTCGTCGTGACACCCCGCGCCCCATCTGGACCCGCCCCGGCCATCGGAAGCGTCCGCGGCCGCCTCGACAACGCCCGCTCGATGCACACGAAGCACACCGTCCCACTGCCGCCCATCACCACCCTCCTCTTGGCCTCGTTCTTATTGGGCAGCTTGGTGCACCTGCTGCAATTGGCGTCGGCTCCAGCACCGTCGCCCTCGGCGGCAGACGCCGCGGCCCCGTGGGGGCTGCCGGCAGACGCTCAACTTGCCGCGCCGACTCGTTCCGCGTCCGGCCCGCCCTTGGGTTGCGCAGACACGATGGGGGACAGGAATTTGTTCACGTCGAAGGACGCCGCTCTTCGGGAGGCGGTAGGATGGGTGCTCTCGTCGACGCTGTTGGAGAACAAGCTCACGACATTCGAGCAGTTGTTCCCCGCGCTGACGTTCTTGGGCGGGGGGTTCGAGGACGAGGCGTACGCGGAGGTGGATCTGACGCTGCTCCAGAACGCGTTCAAGCAGATCGACAAGAGCAAGAAGGAGTATCTTGTCGATTTTGCCGAGCTCTTTCCGGGGGTCGAGTTGGGAGAGGGAATGCACCACCAGCTGCTCGTCCGGAGATCCGTTCGCGAGGCCAACAACTTTTACAATGAGATGGGGCGCATCACCGAACGCTCCTCGCGGCCAAAGCTTGAGCTGGACAGCCGAAGAATTCCCAAATTGGGAGAGATTGACACCTCGAACCATCCGCTGAGCCAGGGGGGTCCCGACATGCGGCGCCGGGCAGACTTTGAGTTCTATCAGTGGTTGGACGAGAAGGTGCCCCAGAGCGTCAAGAGGGACTTGGGCGCCTGGCTGAAATTGAAGCGGAAGGCGCAAGAGAAGAACGAGAGGGCAAGTGCGAACAGGGCGGCTGCATCGACTCGGGCACCGGCGCGCGCTCCTGCCCCCGCTCCTGCCGCCCCCGCTCCTGCCCCCAGTCCCTCGCCGTCAACTGAAGCTCCTTCGGCGGCTCCTGCCGCGGCGGCTCCTGCCGCGGCGGCTCCTGCCGCGGCGGCTCCTGCTGCGGCGCCAAATGCTCCAGAACTTGCGGCTCCTGTTGCAGCTTCTGAAACTCCTGCGCCGGCGCCGGACGCTCCAACATCCGAGGCTCCTGTTGCAGCGCCAAGCGCTCCAGAGCCAGCGTCTGAGCAACTGAGGGCGCGGCCAGACACAACCGATAGCGTTTCAGCTCGTCCGGCGCAGAGACAGAGGTTGGGTACGCCTGGAAATGCGTCCCAGGAGAGCCAAGGCGCGTCGGCGTTTCGGGGCATTTCGTTGAACCGTCTCTTGAACAGTGGGACTGGGCGCGGTCAGAGATTCGGGAGGGGTTTGGGCTTGCCCAGCGTGACGTTGCCGAGGCCGTCAGCGTTGTTCCAGTCGGCGGCACGGCCTGTTCCAAATTCGGTCGAGCAGTACGACCAGTGCTTGGCGTCTATCCGACACACGATCCAGCAGATGGAGCAAATTCGTACCCAGGTCGACTATCAGCGGATTCGGCAACCAACAACAAAGATTCTGGAGTACATGATTGATGGCAGGGCAGGCAGGGCGTACTTGGCCGACGATGGTGTAGTTACCACTGCACAGTTGATGGAGGGCCTGCAGCCAGTGCCGGAAGAATACGACAACCCGTCGGACGAACAAACGCGCCTGAACCGCTCGAACACCTTCGCATCCTACGGCGCCAGCCAGTACTTTCTCCCCGACGGCGCAGCGTCGACATCCAAGTCTCGTCTCTCGCGCTGGAGGAAGGCAGCAGCAATGCTGACCAAACTGGAAGAGCTTTTTGACGGCGAGCAGTGCGCGTTGAATTCCGAGGCGATGACCATTCTGACTGCTTTTGGGTTGCACAATTACGGAGGGTCGGACGAAGCGCTCGAGATGGCCATTGCAGGCTCCTGGGCGGCGCTGTTCCATCACATTGGATACCCCATCGAGCCCTTCCCAAGCGCTCGTTGGCGAGAAGCGACGGACTTGGCGTGCTATTATCATCTCAACAATCATCAGACCGTTCAACATGTGGGCACTCCAGCGCAGGAGGAACGAGCCAAAGACTGCCAAAACGAAGGAAGAGTTCACCGGTGATCGCGTGGAAGGGCGCTACAAGATCCAGTACTTCCTCGAATACATGCGAGAGCGCGTGGCGGATTTCGCGGAAGCAACACTGGCGCTTGGACCGGAGCGAATTGCTGTTCTCAGGAAGGGCATTGAGGACAAGGCGATGAAACAATCTGCAAAAGAGGGCGACGCGTTGGTGGCTGCGATGAAGGTGGCCGTGAAGAAGCCAATGACAACTTACGCCGCGGAGAACGTCAGGGGATACGTGCCGACGGCGGCAGTGGAGGGGAAGCTCTACTACACTGAGATCAAGAAGATGGATGGGCACGGGCCTCACATCGACGACGAGCTCAAAGCGCGAAAAGTCTGGCAGTTGAAGGAGTGGAAGGACGAGCACGGAGAGCTGGGGGATCTGGAGACGTTGGAGGGCGTGCTGGAAACGATCAACTTCAACAGCAAGAAGAAGCTGCTGCGGACCGACGAGACGTGGCGGGACATGAGGGGCAACACGTTCATCTCTTTTGAGGATGCCTTCAAAGCTTCCAGCTCGTTCGACCCCGTCGGGGAGGCGATGAAGCAACTGCTCCGAGAGAAGATTGGGCGGGAGGAAGCGGAGCAGCCGACTGGTGCCGAAGAGGAGACGAAGACGGAGGAAGTGTAGATATTTTGCATTCCATTCAATTAGTGCATAAATGCAATCAAGCCACTATCTAGGCGAACATTCGATGAGGCCTCCTCTCTTTCGGCTCAATCAAGAGAGGTCTCGCCTCACAGAGATTTCTCTGAGAGAATCCGCCCTACCCGTACATAGGTACCTATCTACTTTTGTACCCGCCCACAAAACAAAGCAAAGCGAGAGACATCACCACGACGCTGCTCCTACACGCGCCGGCGCCGCGCCACGCGGCGATAGCCTCATCGAACGGCCGCGGCGCGCAGTATCCGGAGCGGCGATGAAGCGGGGCTGGGTGGATCTGGGCGGCGCGGCGGCGCGGGAGATGCGCAACAACCATCAGAGCTTGTGCGCCACCCATCACCTTCACGCACGGCCCCGCGCCCCTCGCCGAAGCCGACCGCGCTCAAAATTGACGGCGGCCGCGTGCACTATCCGTCGTGCAACATCGATGCGAGGCCCAGACGACGCTTTGCATCCAGCGGAGGCGCTTGCGGAGACAAAGGCGTCGATGGACGTTGGGGATGAACTGACATCGATGCAATGGAAAGGAACGACCCGTCGCTATTTTCACAAAACGAACGAGCTCCGCCGGACGCGGAGGTGCCCAGTGGGATACCAAAGACCATCGGAGAGCGGGGTTGGGGCCGGCACCGACCAAGGAGCCATCGGAAACGCCCTGTTGCCCGGCGCGGAGGATCCGGCCGTCCTCCCACAGTTGCAAATACGAATAATGGTGCTGCTCCAAAAGTAGGCCGGATTCATGCACACCAAGCCAGGGCTACATCGCCCGATGCATGTAGATGAGGATCGAATGCTTGCCAGCATCTGTGGCATCCTGTGCTCAGCACTGCAAAATAGTGAATAATGACCATAGCTCGCAAACTAGGCCGGATTCCTGCACACCAAGACAGGACTACACCGCCCGATGCATATAGATGAGGATCGAATGCTCACTCGCCTCCAACGGGCCCGGCGTCGTCGAGTTCTGCATCGATTAGGGTTCCGGTTAGGGTTAGGGTTGTGGTTAGAACCCGTTCAAAATTTCGGTCCTTTTTTGCCTCGAAAACTTCAGATCGCAGAAAGCAAGCATCTGCCCGAGGGTAAAATTGCAACATTTCAAATGTCAGTTCACATCACAAAGCTAGCGAAGGCGAAGTCGAAGTCACTAACAAAAGCCAAAGCGAACAAAATGGGTGGCACGACGCGGCGATAGGGAACAAACTCAGATGTGATTCTTTGTTGTGGAGCCAATGGATGCCCAAAAGCCTTGGCAAGTGTCACTTGGGCCATTGCTCCGCCTTTGGGCGCTTGGGCAGCGAATCGCCATTCAGATGAGGCAAAACTAGCAAAGTCACTAACAATTATGCCAAATCGAAGGAAATGGGCGGCATGCCGCGATGTTAGGGAGCAAACGCCAAACGCTGATGGGCGCCCTTGATGTGGACCCAATGGATGCCCAAAAGCCTTGGCAAGTGTCACTCGGGCCATTGCTCCGCCTTTGGGCGCTCGGTCAGCGAATCGCCATATTCAGATTAGGCAAAGCTAGCAAAGTCACACTAACAAAAGCCAAATCGAAGGAAATGAGTGGCACGACGCAATGTTAGGGAGCAAACGCAGATGTGAGCCTTTGATGGGGACCCAATGGATGCTCAAAAGCCGTGGAAAATGTCACTCTGGTTGTTACTTCGCCTTTGGGCGCTGCGCAATGTATGCACGCCTCACACAAGGCTAAGGCTACTAGAGACACCACTAAAACTGAAGCAGAGCGAAGGAAAATGAGCACATGGCGAGATCACACGGATCAAAAGGCTGATGGGCGCAGCCGCTTGTTGCTTAAATGGCCAACAGTGGTGGCAGCTTTCGTTTGTTGCGTTGCACGCCAGAAAATCTCAATTGCAATTTGTATGTATGGTGTGGCAAAAGAGATATCGCGACCACATCACTGCCACTTGGTCCAGTTGGGTCCTCTGAATCATCTGCGCCGCAGGTGGACCAACGACTCCACAGCATCGGTGCCTGGAAACAGGTCGATGATTGCGAGTTCTGCTACGTCGAACCCACGTTCATCGCAGCAAAGTATGGACAAATCGCGCAGCAAGGCACGGCGGCCGCAGGATACGTAGAGCACATGGCGGAATGTTCCCTGCAACGCCATATCGCACACTGTGGGTGACAGTCCATCCCTCGGAGGATCAACAAGGAGAATGTCAAAGTTGTTGTTGCTGCCATTCTGGCTGCAATTGTTTTGCGCCGCCCGCAGTGTCTTCTTGGCCCATTCCGCAGCATCGCCTTTGAATGCCTGCACTGAAGCTCCACCCCCTGCCAAGCTAGCATCATCTAAGCGAAGACAATCGTTCAATTGGCAGTTGTGCCGGCATGCATTGACCAGCCTCTCATCCAGCTCCACAGCCACAATCTCAGAAAGGAGGGTACTTTTCGCAAGTGGAACTGTGTGAGCGCCGCACCCGCAGTACATCTCCAAAAGACGTGGCTTTCTGCGCCCGTCTACCTCCTTCGCGATTCTCGAGAGAGCATTCAGAATCCAGTGGAGGGAGGACAGCATGACACCCGCGTTTGGATGCTGAAAGGCGGTGGCAGGCTTTTGATATTGAATCTTCACGTGCTTTGGCTGATTGTGGATGACAACTAATGTCTCTCCACTCTCTTCTGGCTGAGGTGACAGTGGTGGCAGGAGCGAGACCTTCTCCACTTCTACCACCCGTTCCGAAGAATGCGCCTCTTGCAACGTCAGCCACAAGTCATCGTGGATGATGCCTTCTTCTTCCAGTTCGTCATCGACGTGTTTGTTGCAACTTCCGTCCCTGATTGAATTGTGCACAGACATTCTGGTGCCTTTTGATCTCCCCGTTACCGAAGTAAACCCACATTCCACGCACAGCGTTCTCGCTTCCTCCCTCCATTCTTGCTGCGAATCTGCACTCATCGGCAGCCCTGGCGGTCCGTAGTGAAGCGTCACGAGGCAATCGCCGTCTCCCCACGATGTTATGAAGGTTGCCGACGTAAGATTGTTCCGGAGCCTCCCAAATGCATATGCTGTTGAGTTGTTGCTTTTGTCACTCGGTCTATTGAGGCAGCCCATCAAATCTTTCATCGCGCTGCGTATCCGCACGTTGGCTGGCGGAAAGACACCATTCGGAAGCGGGCAGAGGTCACCTCCTTCTCGGGTGACGTATATCAATCTACCTCCGGGGTCTGTCGTTGATTGCTCGTTGCCATCACCGGCGCCATCAGCATTCAGGAGGGAAGCAGCCACAATCTGGAAGGTGCACTTACACCGATACGCCTCTCCCTCCCCAAATTCACTCCCTTTTGCATCGCAACCTGCCTGGCTGTCATCCCGGGCATGAATGTGCGAGGGAGGCGCGGCGTGCAGTGTCTCAATCGCGGGTGATGTGAACGTCACCCCGTGCCGATCGCGAAGCTGGTGGGAGATGCCACCCAGATGCTCAGCGAGCTCTCGGCGCGCGACACCAAGCTTGCAGCCGCCTGCGCCAGTGTCTATCGGCATTAGAAGTTGGCAGGTCGGCGCGGCGGCGCTACATGGGCGGCCGGAACAGGTGAGGCGAGGGGCGAGTGAAATGAGTGGTGTTGGTGGTTGTGGTTGTTTCAACTCTGCCTTCTCTCGCGACATAAAGAACATCATCACCACCCACACCCAACTCCTCTCACCCACCATCATGCTGCCCCCCTGGCGGCGCCAAGCTACTGCGGCGCTCGCCGGGTGGAGGAGGACCCCCTTCGCTGCCTCCCGCCGGCACGGCGGCGGCCAGGGCGTCTCATTCCTCCACACGCACCCAGTTCAATGGGCCAAGAGCGACGGCGACGTCGAACGCTGCAAGCTCGTCACCTTCCGCCCGTTGCAGTGCAGCACGCCCCTGCATGCTGTCACGACAAACGATACCACCCGCGCCTCGACGGCAATGCGCCACCTCCGGGAGGGGCGGGCGCTGGTGTACGCGGGCGGCGACTATCGCAACGCACGGCAATTGCTCGCGGCAGTAAAGAGAAAGTGCGCGGGGTCGTCGGGCGCGCAGCGGAGGAAGGAGCGGAGGAAACGCACCGCCGTGCATGCCGTCGAGCGCGCCGACGGTACCAGTATTGGGCAACAATGGATGCGACAGAAGGAACTGCAACGGGAGCAGTCGGAGCTTGTCAGCAGACTCCTGATCAAAATATCGCTGGAGGGAGGGAGGCCAAGTGAGATCCTGGGCCTCAAACGAACGCCGGCGAATGTGAGCGATATCTTGTCGTTTGCCTTTCAAAATGATCAAGAGCTTGAGCTTCGCATCAACGGCGGTGTACCCTCTGAGCCCTGCTACCTTTTGCTTTCGCTAAACGACTTCCTGGCCATGATTGGAGGATATGAATGGAATCGGAAGGGGGTGTACATTGATGCACTGCAGGGCTACATTTATCCACATTTCGGCGTCTTTCCGCCCACTCGGCAGGATTACATTCAATTATTATACCGCATCAAGGTCGATAGAACACATGATGGCCCCGTTTGGATGATGGAGGTTGGGATCGGCACTGGCGTGCTGTCAATGATACTGCTGCAACGGAGGGTTGTGGATCGGGTGATTGGCACGGATGTCAATCCCTACGCCATTGCGTGTGCGAGGGACAATGTGGAATGGTTGGGCCTTCAGGATAGCGTGGAGAGTATTGTTGAGGCAGACCTCTTCCCGCCAAGAGATGCAACAAAATACGCCGAAACGCACAAAGTGGATGTGGTACTATTCAATCCACCGTGGATCCCCGGGGATGCAACAACTTGGTTCGACTCGGCCGTCTACGATCCCAATCAAAGCATATTGCGTCGATTTCTACTGCAAGTCCAGCATCACGTGAAGGAAGATGGATGCGTGTACCTGTTGCTGTCGAATCTCGGTGTACTCCTCGGGCTATTCCAGATGGATGATCTGCATGATATGTTTGCAGAGGGCAATTTGGAGGTTGTGGAAGTGTACGAAACGAAGTCATTGGCGGAGAGAGAACGGCCAACAAAGAAAGTCGAGGAGCTTGATTGCATTGCGAGGGCTCGAGCCCAGGAGGTCGTCTCACTTTACCACTTGCGTCTGAAAAGCAGATGAGACTGCACAGCCAAAGCTATGAGTTGATATTTGGAGGATTTTAATGAAGAAGCATTAACCTATCATTCGGGTGTTTGCCACGAGCATCACGCGGCAACAACTTACCTAGATCTTGTACCCTTGTTCTTACCTACAACAGAGGCCCTCGGAGATAGATGGCTCTTGTAATCCCTGCGCGCAGCGCCTCGCGGGGTCGTTTGGTGCACTTGCAGTTGTGCCGAGGTCGGAAGCAAGTCGATTTCAACTGGCCTGTACTTATTCCTACGTGAAATCCTACAGGTGGTGTGTGGTAAGGACTGACGTGTTGTTGCAACGCCTCGCCACGAAAACGAAAGCGTTCGACTCCACATCACACCCGTCATTGCTTTGGCTGG
>JALLAP010002044.1:0-11056 GCA_036939355.1 Thalassiosira profunda | reverse complement strand
CCTCCCGCAACCGGTCCACCTCCTCCCCAAACTCTTTCGTCCGCCGGCGTATCCGATCCTGTTGCTCAGGAGAAGATCCGTTTGTTCGGTTGAACGTCAGCGCGTACATATCCTCGTATGATACGCTGCCGTCGCCGCCAAAGGTCACCTTGAATTTGTACCGGGTCTTGAACAGGGGAAAGAGGGTCGCCTTCCAAACAGAAGGATTATCTTTCGGCTTGAGGAAATACGACGCCGGGTCGTCGGGGCAGTGTTCGATTTTGTACTCGCGGCCGAACCGCTTCTCGAGCAGATTCAGCCGCTGGTCTGCGGCCGCGTCGGCTGGGGTGGCGGTTGTGGTTGCCATTCTTTGTGGTTATGTGAATGAGGGTGAATGCAGTGAGCGAGTCAATTGGGGCCCGCCGTCGATCGCACCGAGCACCGCCCGCTCGAGAGTTCCTAGCCCTCTTGTGCAGCAGCGGCGCCGCGAGGTGCTAGGGTGCGGGCGCCGCGAGCGAGAGGAGGGTTGTGGGCGCAGGCGCAGGGGGGCGCAGCACAGGAATCTACAGGAATAGACAGGAATGCAAGTCGGGGAAATTTGCAGCTTCAGCGGCCCTTTTGGTTGTTGCGCCTGTCCAGCCACACACGGTCCCAGCCTCACCTCCACCTCCTAGCCTGCGCCCGCGGCGACCAGCCTTGCCGCAGCAGGCCGCAGTGCTTCCCGCCTGCACGTCCGAGGGGCGTCGCGTTTGAGCACACACGTCTCGTGCACTTCTTTTCATTTGCAAAATGGCGAGCCCCCGGCGGGGACTGGAGCCGACCGGCCTCCGCGGCTCGGACACCCGGGCCGACCAGCCCTCTCGCGACGGCGACGGGGTCGACCAACCTCCGCCACAATCCCCGCAGCCGGCACCGCAACGGAGCGAGGGAGGGGAATCGATCGACGAGCAGTGGGAGGCGGCCGCGGCGTTGGCGCAAGCGGCCGGGGGCGAAAATAGTTTGGACGGTGCACCCCCGGCGCACGCGGGGCAGCATCCGGGCCATCGGCCCACGGAGGAGAACACCACGGAGGACGACGAGGCGCAGACGCCGCCGTCGCAGGCCGGGGAGGCGAACGGGCTGGAGGGAATTGACGGGGACGAGGCCGAGGAGGCGGTGAGTGCATGCTGATTTTATTGGGCCATTAGTTATGTGTTTATTGTTGCTGATGCAGTAATTTCGCGCATATCATCTCTGCTCCATTGATTGCTTTCGGGGTTCACTACCTACACTGCAATTCCTTTCCTTCGGCTGTGATTGGATCAAATAATTTCGATCTCTGCTGGAATTATTTGGATGACACGCAACAACATCCGTGGCCGGACGCTTCAGATCAACGGTGAATCCGGGGGAAGCGAAAAGGCAGACGGGACGGACGGCTTTGGGAGGGAGGGCAAGACCCATTTGGGAGAGGAGAAAATAATGGGGGAGGAGGACGACGGGGAGGTGGTGCTGGATGACGATGAGGAGGGAGAAGAGACGGCGCAATTGGACGAGGAAGACGAGGTCACGGACGATTTGCAAGGTGCTGCCGACGGTGCCTTTCCGCTGGAGCAGGACCTCTCCAAATTGCAAATCCAGGACCCTAGCGCGGTCCCACTCTCCGAAGGTCAGAACAATGCCCTCGTGCCCCACGGGATCGTGCCGGCGCGAACGCCCTCGCCCCAACTGCAGCCGGAGGGCAACGAGACGGCCCTGACGGTGCTGCCCCCCAACGAACTGTCGGCCACCACGGCCGACGCGGCCGAGGCCGCGGACACCTTCGCCGACATGATGGGCGAACTGCGGGGGGAGGGCCCGCCCGGCCTCGTTGTGGACGACAGCGGCGTGGTCCGGCGGACGGGAACGGTGGGCGGGCATCCGGGCATGGACTATCCGGGAGGAGGGGGCGCCGCCGCGCCCCACCCGCACCACCGCCATCCGGGCATGGCGCCCCGGTCGCCCCCCAGAGGCGGGAGCGGGGGAGGCCGCGACGGCGATCCGCGGGGCCGGGATCCCCTCCCGAACGAGGAGGACGAGGGCTCCGTCTCGGAAGACGAGGAGGAAGGGGAGGGGGAAGACAGCTCGGAAATCTCCGCCAGCGACGAGGACGGCTCGTGGATCGCGTGGTTCTGCCACCTCCGCGGCAACGAGTTCTTCTGCGAGGTCGACGAGGACTACATCCAGGACGATTTCAACCTCACGGGCCTGAACGGGCTGGTGCCCTATTACGATTACGCCCTCGACATGGTGTTGGACGTGGAGATGCCCATGGAGGACAGCCTGACGGAGGAGCAGCAGGAGATCGTGGAGAGCGCGGCCGAGATGCTGTACGGGCTGATCCACGCGCGGTACATCGTGACGAATCGGGGGATGCACGCCATGTACGAAAAGTACCGGAGCGCGAGCTTCGGCCGCTGTCCGCGCGTGTTTTGCCAGGGGCAGCCCGTCCTCCCAGTGGGATTGAGCGACCTGCCTCGCAATTACACCGTCAATGTCTTTTGTCCGCGATGTCGCGGACTTTTCTTCCCCAAGAGCACCCGACAGGCGAACGTCGACGGGGCGTACTTTGGGACGACATTCCCGCACCTGTACCTCATGACCCACCCGGAGATGATCCCGGCGCGGCCCGCGCAGCAGTACGCTCCGCGGGTGTACGGATTCCGCATCAATCGGTCCAGCTTGTATTACCGGAACCAGGAGGAGGGACATCAGCACGCGCAGGGACAGCGGGACGACGAGAATCGACGGAGCCGGAGGGCGAGTCGGAGCCGGCAGGGGGGCGGCGGGGGCATGATTCGGCGGTAGCAGCGGCAGCGATTTAGGACAGTAGACAACGCATAGATAGAATTGGATGTGCGTTCTGTTGGTGTTGCGTCGGCGAGCAGGTCCGATTTTAGAGGAGTTGTCACATCCATCTTCTCTTGAGAAGCGGGTTCATTCTTTTAGTGTCATTCTTTCTGTCTCTCTTCAACTCCTTGATTTCGCTTGTGTCTCTCAGTTGAAGTTGCAACTTTGCCACGAGCCGCAGCGCGCGCCGGCTGCACTGCCCCGCCATTGCGCCCAGCAGTAGCCCGATTGCAGAGCCGCCGGTCCTCTAGCACGCATACCTTTGTCCCGATGATGCTGTTCAACCGTCGTGCCCTGTCGGCAGCCGCCGTCGCGTGCTGCTTCGCCCCTTTGACTGACGTCGTCGCTCTCCGTCCGTCGGCTGGATGCGCATCCACCAACCCGATTCAAGGGGCTCTGGAGTGGGACGCGACGACGGCGTTTGATGGGGGCGCGTATTCGCACAAATACTCGCTCCCGAGCGAGTACGGGGCCACCCCGGTGCCGCTGTTGCTGTTCTTCCACGGATGGGGCGGCAACTCAGGAAGCTGCGGCAGCACGTGTTCGTAAGTTGATGTGATGTCGTGAGGTCTAATGCGAGATCATTCCAGCGTGCTCAATCTTTCAATTCTGCAGCACTGCCAGTGACAGGGGCTACGCCACCATTTCCTTGACGGGCATCGGTGGGAAGGGGCACAGCAACTCGTGGAACGGTTTCGGGAGCAACGACAGCGGGCTAGGTCTGGCCGATGCTCCGGTTGACGCTCAGTCCGTTCCGGGCTGTCCACTGGAGGACGATCGAACGTGCAATACTAACGCGTACAGGGTCCGCTGCTACCGAGACTGTGGTGACACGTGCGACACTAATGACGGGTGTATGTGGACGACCTGCAAGAATAGCGTGGATCAAACGCTCGGCGTGCTCCGTCCTTTCCTCGATGAGTACTGCGTCGACCTCGACAGGATCTACGCAAGCGGATGCAGCAACGGCGGCATGTTCTTGTACNGCTCGGCCGCGAGGCAGACGCCATTAACGCGCCGGCCGCCGTGGACGAGGCACGGCGACGCCTCCCTCCACGTCGCCGCGGCGTCGGCGACGAGGGGCTTGGCCGGGGCGGTCGACGAGCGCGGGGTGGAGAATCCGTGCACATCACGGGTTCCTGATGTGGCGAGGAGCAGCGCCCAGATTGCTGCGGCCGCTTTTGCGACCGCCGCATGCCTCCGCCCGCTCTTACGGCCCGCCATGGCTGCAGAGGGCCTGACTGGTGGCGCTGCGCTGCAAATCAAGCCTTGGGATGGCGCAGGGAAGCGTCCGGAGCCGCCACGCCGAGCCGAGAAAATGAGGCGCGCGCTTGAAGCTGCAAATCTTTCTACGTAGATACGTGAACGTACCTACGTAGATTACTGAGCTTGAAGGAAGGAGACAAAAGAGAGGGTCCCGGGGGTGACGACGGCGCCGGATGAGGGGACGTGGTACGGCGCTGGAGGAGGAGGGTCGGGAGGAGTATGCGATGGGAGGAGACGACAGTGTTTTGTTATCATGTTAGCGTAAACGTTGTGATCTCCTGGTTGTTGGCATACTTCACCGAGGCGTTGGTCACTCGGTAGCCCGCACGAGCGGCCAGGACGCTCGCCGTCTTCAAAGCAAAATCGTTCGACAGCGCCGCCTTTTTCGCCTTGAGGGATTGCCCGGACCACAGAGTCGCCGGAGAGGTGAAGGTTATTGCAAATTGCGTCCCACCGGCATCGACATTGGTTGCATCGTTGTTGAGTATCGAGGCGCTGCCTTCCCACGCAAAGCCACTGATTGTAAACAAATTCACCATTTGCTTGATCGCCGCCAGCATTTTCTCGGCATTGGGTCGACTTCCCGCCTCGATCTTTGGGATGGCCGATGCCGTATCTCCAAACTTTTCGATCAGTTTGTCAAGTATGCTGTTGCCGACTTTCTCGGTATGGCGTTTGCACAAATCGATGCTCGTCAACGACGCGTCTCTCCGAACAACCACTTTGTCGAACCGCTGTGGCTGGCCCTCGCCCACGTCTACCGGCTGCTGTTCCTCAAACACTGTTTCCGGGTTCGTGATCTCGCGCGTTATTGCGTTGTACTGCGCGAACGATATGAAATCGAAGTAATTTGGATCGGCCAAGTCTCCATTGAGTGGGTGCTCGTTCTGAGATGGTCAGATAAGTAGTTGTGCAAAGAGCTGGCGAGCTGCGCGATGCCTCTCATGGTTCAATAATTGGATTCTCCCATCCATTGGAACAAGCTGGGACGTTGAGTTTCTACGTATGTAGGATTTCGTACTTGGCGTCCATGTGTCTGAGACGGTTGTGTTAGGTTGTGTTAAGCAATAGTCACATACAATAATTTTGTGTAAAATGTCATACAAAAGAAAATCCAAAATTTATTTGTTGTATAGCTAAATAGCTGATGTGATAACAAATGTCGGCGTGCCTTGTCCGTTCACGCACAAATCCACTAAGGATCTAATAACTAGCTATAAAAGCCGTTGCACTGCGAAGAAAATGCGATCAAGTGAGCACAGAGCCAAAGCTGCTCAGAGACTGGATTTTTGGTGCAGACGCTGGCCCGATTTCCGGCGCACTTGACAATAACAGCCAGGGCCGGCCATACTAGGCGGTGCAAATATTGGTCCAGGTGCCCAACCAGCAAGATGGCCTCGAACGGCGGTGGGGGCTTCTCTCTGCCGAGCAGCCCTTCCCCCGGCGGGGAGGGCAGCGCAGGATTGGGGAAGAAGCTGGGGAAGAAGCCCCTGTTCTGGAATGGGGATAGGAAGCGCAAGCGTGACCCTCTTGGGGACGACGCTGCCAATGCGGAAAAATCCCGTCCTTTGGGCCCTGATGCCCCACCGGCCAAGGCCGCCAACGCCCTTGGGGCGGCGGCCGCGTCCCGTCCGCGGGGGCCGGGCGTGCATCCCCAAAAAACCAATGACACGCACGCAAAGAGCAACTGCACCACCCCCAACTCGCAGTCGCTCGGAGCAGCGGTGTCGGCGGATGCGGGACAGCCCACGAGCGCACAAGATGTGGAGAAGCGCACGTGGGGTGAGAAGGGTGAGTAGCCAGCTCAATTTCCGACGTGCTCCACAATATCATTCCACACTCATGCATTTGCAAATATTCTACAGTTGCCACGGCCAGCAAAACGATCACATCGGCGGCTGGCAAGCTCCTGTACCAGTATGGGTGGGGGATGGCAGTGGAGAGAGAGTACGTTCATTTTGATGATGGGACGGAAGTTGCGCAGAAGGGCTCCGAGGCGGCGCCTGCGCCTCTGTCGCCGCTCAAAACCAACGACAACGTGCGGCAGCCAACCACGCCCACGCCCACGCCCACGCCCACGCCCACCAAGGCCGAGAGGAGGACGGCGAGGCAGAAGGCCAGGGCGGAGGCGGCCGGGATTGCAAGGTCCGCGGAACGGAGGGAGCGCCGCCGCACCAAAGCCGCCGCGAGTGCACCGGCGAGGGAGCAGCGGGAGAAGAAGGAGAGGGAGGAGAGGGAAGCGGAGAAGCAGCAGGAGCGGGATGAGGCCGCCGCCCTTCTGCAATTCTCGCACATCGCGAGGAAGGAGGAGCGGGAGTTGGCCAAGGGCGGCTCCGCCCCATCGGCCAGGTGTCCGGGCGGCGACCCCTCCGCTGCCGGCGCCGAGGGCGCCTGCACCGCCCGGGAGAGCGCACAAGATGTGCACAACCGGACGCTGCGCGAAACGCTCGACATGTTCGTCGCGCCGTCCAAGCTCAAGGCCGCGGCTGCTCACCTCACGTCGGCCGATATTGCCGCGCTCCACGCCCTCCGGCGGGCCATGAGGGGCGGGTTGGAGGGCCTCCTCGCCTCCTGCAACGGGGAGCTCACGCTGGAGCAGCACGAGAAGATGCAGCGGAAGTTTTTGGAGGACGTCTTCGCCGCCGTGCCCGACAAGCTGAAGCACTTGCTCAACCTCAGCGAGGCATTCCGAGAGTGTGTCGAGGGGATGATGGTCTTCAACTACGGCACCACCGACGACTTGAAGCGACAGACGCAGGCGGAGAAAGATGCCCACAACCTCAGCCTGAGGATCAGTGCGTGCGTGGAGGTCATGCTCAAGAACGTCCCGAGGTGGATGGACAGAGAGAGCTCCGATTCCGACGAGAAGAGCAACATCGTCTGCGACACGGTGACTGTGATGGACGCGTGCCCCCACGTCTTCGAGAACGCAAACGCCGGAAGGAGCCGGAAGGAGGCGAAGGAGGAGTACAAGCGGAACATCCGGGAGGCGGCGGAGGAGATGGAAATCGACGTCGACGAGTACTACCTCATCAAGGGCATCTGCATGTGGCTGGAGATCCAGCGATTCTTCCTGAAGAACGGCGGAACGAAGGTGATGCCCGTCCTCCTCTGCTCGTCGTTGGGCGGCGAGAAGCTGTTCGCCACGATTGGCACATCCGACCCTGGGCAGCGGGCCTACGTCCTGCACATGCTGGACGTCCTCGCGGAGGGGCGGGAGACGCAGGCCGAGGCGTGGCTCGCCTACTACGCGGACGAGGCCGATCCGGAGCAGTTGGCGTACGTCCTGCACATGCTGGACGTCCTCGCGGAGGGGCGGGAGACGCAGGCCAAGGCGTGGGTGGCGCACCACGAGGGCACGGCGGACCCAGTGCAGCTGAAGTACGTGAACAACCAGCTGGCCGCGCTCGCGAAGGGCCGGGAGACACAGTGGAACGGCAAGTCGGCCGAGGAGAGGAAGGCCAAAAAGGCTGACATGATGGCCACTCACCTCCACGAGACGGGAGAGACGGATTATGATGTTCGCAAGAAGCAAGTCGACACCAAGAGGAAGAAGAAGATGGAGGAGCTTGGGGGAGAGAAGATTGTTGTCTACTCTCCCCACTGTCCGTGCGGCGAGGATGGGCTTCCCTACAAGAGCCACCGCCTGACAATCTCTGAGCACGCGAGAATGGATCACCGTGGCTACTATCTCCGCTGCACGCCGTGCATTGAGAGCGGAAGGACGAGCACGCCGCAAATGTTCTACATACTGAAGGTGTTTCACGAGGTGAAGGTGAAGAGGGCCGAGCTCGCCAGCCTGGGCGAGTGCCACGTTGAGAACTGCAACAAGAGGATCTGCAAGTGGCACGGCAAGAAGAAGTACTGCTACGTGCACTTCAAGGGAAGGAACTGAGCGGGACGGGGTGGGAGCCAGAGCATTCTAGAAGAGCTAATTCTTGGAGAATAGTTGCATCTATAGCTTTGCGCCACCTCCGTACCGCTCGATCTTGGCCACCCTGATTTATCTTTCTCTCCTGGGCGTCCTCGATCATCTTCTCATCGACGCGATCTCCCACGAGCAGGTGTGCTTAAGCAAGAGAGTTCAGAGTTTGTGTGTGAGAGGAGAGAACAAGTGCATATCAATTCAGAGAAGGGAACAACTCACTTGTTCTCGCCGGAAACTTCCGACTACCATTTCCATATCCGGTGCCTCTCAAGACTATGCCACCAAGCGATTCGATCGCCGCTTTGATTTGCGCGTGGGCATGTCCCGCACGAGGATCTACCTCAGGGAATAGCCCAATAATGACAAACACGTTGCCATGTAGACGCTTCTCGCAACCTCCATCGTCGAGACGACGCCTCTTGGGGCCCTCCTCGCAGCACTTCTCCCTGAGCGGTTGCTTTACAGCTTGATCCAACAGGTGGGGGGTAGAACCCCCCTCCGGCCTCGGCCGGCCAACAGAGGAAGCAATCACACGCTCGCCTCCCTCCTCGCCAATGCTCTCTCTCCACTGCTCCTGCTCCGTTTCCGTGTCCTCCTCCATGCCCCCCGCGCCATCGAACTGCACGTCGTCCTCCTCCGGGGGCCCCAAGTCTGCCTCTGCGCACGGGTTGGGCTGCACCCCGATGCCCAGCGCGTCCACGTACGGTTTATACTCCGCCTGTCGGATCAAAAAGAAGTCTCTTTGAAACTGATCCATCGCCACGATGTCCAAATCATCCACGGCATTGTACGACGATCGCATGAGCAGTACGGCAAAGTCTAGGTTCATCCGTGGACGGAGGACTTTGGCCGGCTTGGGCCGGAGCGCCCGCTCGGCGCGCGCCTGCCAGTTGAGCTCGGCCTCGTCGGCGGTAAGTGGCGGGGCGGCAGCCGCCGGTTGCGGTTGAGAGAATACCATCGCACCCGCGCCAGCCGATAGTGTGGATGAGAGCCATCTTCTACGCGAGAGCGCCACGGGTGGCTTTATCGTTATCGTTGCATCTTCTGGATCGGCATCGGTGACGACAACAGGCGGCGAAGATGCACGAGATGTCGCCCGCCCCGCCCCGTCATTCGACGCCGAAAACGCAGCGGCATCGTCAATCGCTGCCAGCAAATGGAGCGCCGCGAGGACGAGAGGAAGCAGCCGTGCCATATTTCCGCGCCAGGAGGTGCTTGGGGCGCCTACGTCCGCCATTGTTGCAACTTTTTGCGCTTGCTTTTTGCGAGTTATGCTTTTGCTGACATTCTGGAGTCACGAGTTACCCATCTGTGGGTCACGAATTCACTTTCTCTCAAGATCGCCTTCAAGATATGAGTGCTATCTAAATTTGTGTATTTAGTGATAGCGTAACTAATTTAATACTGTCTTGGTTAACAAATTTATTTAGTAGCGCTACCATTTCGGCTCACGCACGCCGCGCGGCGAGAGCTCTGGCCTGCACTCTCCGCTCGTCTCCGCCCCCACCGCCGCCACCATGATGAAGTCCCTCTGCCTCGCGACCCTGGCGGCCTCGGCCGCAGCCTTTGCCCCCGCCCAGGTGGTGAGTGACGCCCTTTGCGCACATCTCGTTTTTCCTCGGCACTTGGCAGTCGCCGAGAGGCGATGGGGAGGACGAGCTTTCAACTCGCCTCGCCGTTGCTGTGCCGCGATCGATGCCCTCTGAATTGCAAATCTCATCCTTTGGCGCCTCTCTATTTCTCAGGGACGCTCCTCGGTGGCCCTGAACGAGATGTCCAAGTCCATCCCTTTCCTCACCGTCCCCGAGAAGCTCGACGGCTCCATGCCTGGCGACATGGGCTTCGACCCCATGGGCCTCTCGGACATCCAGACCGACCTGCGCTACGCCCGCTGGGCCGAGCTGAAGCACGGGCGGGTCTGCATGCTCGCCGTCCTGGGCATGGTGTGGCAGGAGTACGGCCCCCACCTCCCGGGCGCCGCCTACGCCACCACCGACCCGTTCGCGGCCGTGTCGTCGGTGGGCTTCGGGTCCAACATGCAGACTCTCTTGGCGATCGGGTGCCTCGAGCTGGCCAACTGGGAGGAAACCTTCAACGGCGAGAGCCGACCGGGCACCCTCCCGGGATGGGAGCCGAAGAGCTGGGGCAACTTGTCCGAGAAGGAGCAGGCGCGGCTGTACGAGAGCGAGATCGTTCACTGCCGTTTGGCGATGATCGCCTTCATCGGTGCCACCCACCAGACCTTCCTCCTCGGAAAGCCCCTCCTGGACTTCTCGGGCCAGCTCTGGTCCCCTATGAGCTAAGCTATTGAGCTAGGCTCGTTTGGTTGCAATTGTACAATAGAGCTCTTCAGCTGGCTGCATTGTGACCATATCTTCTCACCTGCACACATCATCTATCATCACATCACGGTGTTGCAGCAAAGCAGTTGGAAACCAGTGCAGGCCAAACTGTTGCTTTGCGGAATGCAGCATGCCAGTAACCGCTCTCTCGGATGGGCGTGAAGAGAGGACAAAGCGGACAGACCGTCAAGTCTTTGGTTCTAACGCCAATGCAAAAACTAATAGATATTTTAGGCAGCCAGTGAGTTGCTGCTATCGTGTTGTGTCGTGAAATCTCCTTGTCTTGATGATAGAAGAGGATGTCGGACGAGCTGTTGGCGCCGGTGTCCACCCTCGAGTCTGAAACAACTTTGTGCATCCAACGGGAGGGAGATGTCCGTTTACCTATGTAGGTGTACCTCAGAGATACGGTTTGCCCCAAATAGGAGGTACATTAGCAGCCAAAAGACCACCACCCGAAACAACATACGATGCGATGATCACAAGAAGCCTGTTTGTTGGCCGCCGCGTGGGGTCGAGGCCCCCGGCAGGCACTTCTCTTGGTTTCAACCTCCTTCCACTCCTCTCCCTCCTTCCAAAACTACCTAGAACGACGGCCAGACGGCCCTGCCCCCCCAAACTAGGCCCTCGCGGAATCAGATATGGGCGTGCGCGGGGGCTTGAATTATATCTA